>PVIY010058253.1:0-12528 GCA_004026745.1 Myrmecophaga tridactyla | reverse complement strand
CATGCGGGGGGACCCGGGCCGGCCTCTTACCCGTGTCGGGGTCCCTTAGGGTCACTAGGACGCGGACGCCGCCCCGCAGGAAGAAGCTGATTTTCTGTGCTCTCAGCACCTGCTCGATGGCCGTGAGCCTCTGGAAACATGGGGGTGGGAGGGGGACATGGGGGAAGGAAGGCAGTGAGGAAGCACCCCTGCAGCCAGGGGGCTGTGGGAGGGCCCCTCTCTGAGCCTCAGTTTTCCTATCTGTGGACACTGAATAATAACCCATCAGCCCAGGGTGGAGTGGGTGGGCTCTACCCTCCGGGGGTCCTGGTCTTACTTGGAAACAGACATGAATCAGTGTGGCAGAGCTTGGGGGTAGCACCAGCCTGACCCTGCAGGTGGTCAGGAAAGGCTTCCTGGAGGCAGAAGACCAAGACAAGCTGGGCATGGGACAGGTGACCCAGTGGGGGGAGCCCACACACGAGTGAGGGGAAATCACAGGAGTTGAGGGGATACATCTGGGGTGAGGGGTAGGTCGGGGAGTGACAGGCTAGGCAGGAGGCAGTCCAATCTGGGTGCCCTTCGCCAGCACCGTGTGGCGGACACACTGGGTGCTTGCCTGGTGCCCAGTGCCCAGTGTGCTCTGCGCCCCCTTTGGTTCCTCTCGCCCCTCTGCGTCCCCAAGCCTCAGGCACCTCTCGGCTGCCAGGCCTGGTGACCACGCTGCCTCTTGCTGACCTATGTCCCATGCTGCTGGGCCCCTGGGGCGCCGGGTCCCACTGGGCTGACCCCAGAGCCTCCTGGGGCTGTGATGGGGAGTGCACTGGGGCTCAACCCCAGCCTCCCACTCCTGGGTCTTCGGAGGGAACATGGCCTTCCTCCATCTGTCCCTGCTATCTGTAGCAGCGTGGCTGTGGTCCCTGAACACCCAGGTCCTTTGCAGTTTCCCCAGGGGCCACACTGCCAGCACTCAGACCCGGGCCAGCGGCATGTCGGCTCAGGCGTCTTCCCCGCGCAGGCTGGGGAAGGAGCGTGCGGGGAGGAGGGTCCGCTCCCCTGGGCACGATGCCAGGACATGGCGGTGACAGGGGGCGATTTCAGCCAGCAGCCCAGCTCCTCTCCTGGTGAACAAGCTCTGCGTCAAGGAGCGCCACAAATGGGGGGCTTCAAACGACAGAAATGTCTCCTCTCACAGCTCTGGAGGCCAGAGGTCTGGATCAAGGTGTGGCAGGGCTGCACTCCCTCTGGGGGCTCCAGAGGGACTCCCCCCCGGCCTCTTCCAGCTTCCTGTGTTTCACGGCTGTCCTTGGTGCTGCATCCCCCAGCCTCTGTCCCCATTGTAACGTGTCCTTCTCTGTGTGTCTGCGCACTCAGAGGTCCTCCCCTTGGGAGGACAGCAGCCATTGGATTTTGGGCTCACCTTAAATGTTTTTTTATTTTTTATTTTTTGGTGCATGGGCTGGGAATCGAACCCTGGGTCTCCCATGTGTCAGGGGAGCCTTCTACCACTGAGCCACGCAAGCACCAGGATCCACCCTAAATCTTGATGTGACTGATTCCATCTGCAAAGGCCCTATTTCCAAATAAGGTCCCATTCCCAGGTACCAGGGATTAGGACTCGACATCTCTTTTTTGGGGACACAGTTGAACCCACAATCCTAACCAGGAAGTCTCCCAGGCAGCGTGGGCCAAGGGCCAGAACCCAGGCTTTGGAGGATTCAGGGAAGACTCCCGGTTCTGCCCCTTTTCAGTGAGTGGCTGGAGGACACTTCCACTTTGCTGGGTTGCTGTGAGGACATGCCTGGGCCCCATGCCCAGGAAGGGCTGCTGCGAACAATGCCAGCATTGTGCCAGCTTTGCCAGCATCGCTGTGGTTTTTGATAATCCAATCAGTTGAAGACCTTTAAGGGAAAAGAGAGACCTTTTCACTGCTTCTTCAGCCAGTGAGCCTCTCCTGTGGAGTTCATCCAGACACTTCACTGGAGCCGCCAGCTTCACAGCCTGCCCTGCGGATTTTGGGCTCTTCCATTCCCACGGCTGCGTGAGACACCTTTATAAATCTCATATTTACAGATCTCTCCTGTTGGCTCTGTTTCTCTAGAGAACCCTGGCTAATGCATTGGTTTATGTAACTAGAGGTGGAATTGCTGGTCTAACCTTTTGAGGAACTGCCAGGCTGCCAAAGTGCCTGCACCATTTTACCTTCCCACCAGCCACGTATGAGGGCTGATTTCTCCGTGCCCTCACTGTGGACTTCTCACTGTCCGTGTCTTTGTCTGCAGCCCCTCCAGGGGGTGTGTGGTAGCTCTCGTCCACCTTGAGTCCCCAACCTTGTCTGACAGGTAGGAGGCCAGTTCCCTGCAGGAGGACTGCCATTGGGAAGCTCTCCGGGGCAATAAAGGCATGTGCTAAGTGGGCGTGTCTGATCTCTGCTCTGTCCAGAATCGGTTCCCCAGGTGTCCTCTCGCAAGGTCCTGTCTCCATTTCCCAGCAGCCCTTGCAGTTGTGTAAGGGTTGCGTTGCAGCCAGTGAAACCGGAGAGTAAGTTCTGTACGTCTGTCCCTGCAGAGGTGGTTTAGCTCCGGGCCTCCTCCCTCTCTCCTTCCCCTGCCACAGTAACAGGAGGCCAGGTGAGGCCCAGACGATGTCCCTGCAAGGGGAGGAGGGCCAGCTGCCCTGCCTTGGACTGTGGCGTGGAGCGAAATAAGCCCTGAAGCTTCTGAATTTGGGGATCCTGTGGGTGGCAGCTAGCCTGAGTTCCCCCAACATACTTGACCCCCAAGTGTGGCTGTGCAGGGAGGGTCCCAGAGCCCAAGGCTGGGGGCCGCAGCGGGTACCTTGTCACTTGTGAGGCTCCTCTTCCTGGTGGGCCTGGGAGGGGGCAGCAGCACATACAGGTCGGCCAAGGTGGGCAGCCCCGGCTTTACCACGGCCACCAGCAGCTCTTCGGGGACACTGGTCTCCTGCCAGACACAGACAAACACTGTGCTTGTCCTGGCTTCCTTGTCCCCTGTCCCACGCCAGGGACCCCAGGAACACCCTCTTTCTCAACTTGGCCTGAGTTCTGGTCATCTGTCCATGGGGATGGCCCCAAATCCTACTGTACCTGTACTGCCCCTGCCACCAGCTCTCCACGTCCCACAGCCCCTTCCCTCCCCACCAGCCTCCTCTCTCCTCAGCCTTCCCTCTCCTAGGCCTGCCCCCTCCAGTTCACTCCTCACTCTGTGGCCAGGGTAGGCACATCTTCCAGGTACCAGGGGGCATCAAGGCTCCTTAACATAGCATTCCAAGCCACCATAGCCTGGCTCTGCTGCCCCCTGCCCCTCCACTCCCCCACACCTCAAGCTTGTCCATGGCCACATCCAACTGCAAGTCTCTCTAACCACAAGGCTCTGCATGTGTGTCCCACTGCCTCCTGCAAGTTCTACCCCCATACTTCCACCTGGCAAGCTCCTGCATATCCTTCAATGCCCCAGAAAATATTCCCACCATTATTAATGAGCTGATAAGAAGCATGGTGGGAGTGAGTCTCTGCCCATGAATAGGCTTGGATGGCTTAGGGACTGGTCCTTCTCTCACTGGGGAACCAGGAGCTGGGGGTGTCCCCCAGCCACCCTGATGCACTGCCCGTCTGCTTTCTGTGTGCTTCTGAGGGCAACAGTTGTCCCCAGTGTCTGGTCCAGAAGAGAACTTTAGCGAATGATTACAGCAGCTTTCAGAAGATCTAAACTGTTGGAGGTCAGTGACTGTGTCTTGTGCAAACAGCTGGTGCTCAGTGGATGTGCCAGAGCATCTATGGTTAAGGGCAGCACTGCCCGCCCGCCCTGCCGCTGGCAGTCCCAGTGCCGGCGAGCTCCTCCGGCAACCGGAGCCCCCCTGGTGAGCTGGGGCACCTTAGCAAGGAGCCGGCTGACCACCAGGCCGACGTCGTCCCTCCACTCAGGCACATTGGGGTTGTACGCATCCAGGTCCTTGGAAAACTGCAGAGGCACGACCTGAAAGTCATCTGGAAAGAGGCAGAGATGGAGGCGCTGATCAGTCTGGAGCCTATCTCGGCTCCTCCGGGGAAGGTGGCCCCATGCCCTGGAGGGCCTGAGATCCCCCAGGCCCCTGTTCCCATAAGCTTCTCAAGCCGGTCAGACAGTAACTCTGATTCTGACTTGGAAAACAGGATCCCTCTCTGTATGCCGAAGGCTTGTGGGCTGCTCCCAGGGGGGCTGGGTAAGGCCCTCTATCAGCTTTGCTCCACCAACTTGTGAGGCGGTACATACCCCATGAGGTTGGCCTCTTGTCCCCACTGATCTGTAGATTTGGATGGACTGGTCCCCCCACCAGAATACAAGTCCTCTGATGCAGAGGCCCATCTTCTCTTCCTCTCACGTTTCTCAGGCTCCTGGCTCCTAGCCCTGTTCTAGAGCTGTGAGCAAGGAGAGTGGAAAAACCGCAGTTTTCTGTTTACCTCTCCAGCTTCAGTTTTCTTATCTGCACAAAAGGAGGAGGCTTGCAGTGGAGATAACCTTTTCAGACCTTGCCTGCCTCTGTGCCTGGTGCAGGCATGGGTGTGAATGAAGGAATGGTTAAGAGAGGCCCCGTAGGCTGTGAAGGGGCACGTGGGTGGCCCAACCTCTCTCACTCTCTGCACACTGGTCCCCACGGAGCATTTAACTGATGGCCACATCCATGGGAGCTGTTCTTAAAGCAAAATGAGGTTTTATTGGCATGATGATGATGCAGGCAGCATCTCTCTCTCTCTTATCCTCATGGTTGATCTTTATTGTAAAAGTCCCTCACGAGTGGCTCAGAGCTCCAATGAGCCAGACAAATGAGGACACAGATTCAGAATAGGCCTCTCAACAAAGTCTTCTTGCTTTGAAATATAATTAAGTGACTCTCCATGGCTGAGCAGTGGGCAGTGCAGAGGTAGCCTGGGAGTCAGGCTGAGCTGGAACTCTGAGTTCCATCGTGGTTTGGGGTTTTGCTGTGTGGGGTGGACAAATGACTTAACCACATCCTCATTTTTGTGTTGGCTGAGCTACAGGTGATCCAGGGAAAAGTTATATTTTATTTTAGACATCAGGAAAGGGAAGCTGCGAGGCTGGGAGACTTCGATGACCAGAGAGCCAGGTGCCAGCTCTGTATTTGCCTAACTTCCCTTTCCCCGACCCCGGGGGCCCAGGACTCGAGCCTGTGCCCCACACCGCCTGGCTCTCGTGGATGGGGAGTGCCGCTGGGGCCCCGGGTACTCACCCAGCACACGGACCACCTTGGAGTCCTGCAGCACCGAGCTGCCACAGGCGGCCTGCACCGTCACCCGCACATCCCCCGTGTCCATGAACCGCGTCGTCACAGAGTTGTCCAGGGACAGGAGAGGCTGCAGGGGCACAAGCAGAGGTCAGGGGTCCCGCACGGAGAGAGTGGCAGGACAGGGGGGCACTGGCCCCTGCAACCTGCTGTCCAGAGCCTCACTGAGATCACCCATCAGAAATGGACCCCTCATAGGGAGTGCTCAGGGGCAGCACCAAGGGGTGGCCCCCACCGAGACACCCCAGGGCTGAGTGAACACGGGGGCCTGCTCTGTCACCATGGCAGGGCCCAGGTCTCCTGGCACCCCCTGCCAATCCTGATGGCTCCCCCCATGGACATTGTAGGAGGCCCAAGGTGGCTGCCAGGCTGGGGCCTCATAGTCCTGATCCCGTCCCCATTGATTCTCACATTGGCTGTGGAGGCTCTGGGTAAACTGAGGCTCCTTCAGCCCCAGCTTGGGGGACAGACATGCTTTGAAGGTGCGGGACATTCATCGTGGTTGGATGGTGACATTACCTAAGAGACAGGAAAGGCCACCCCACCTTGAGAAGGAAGGACCGTGGCTCTGGGAGAAGGGGCACGTCTGAAGCCCGAAGCCCACGGCTGGAAGTTGCTGAGCTGAGACTCGAATCCAGAGCCCAGCCCCCTTCCGTGATCCTTCCCATTCAGGGAAACAGAGGTAGAGCCTGAAGCTCCTCACCTCCCTGGGGCCTGGGTGTCTGGGGCCTCATTGCAGCTTGGGGGTGTGGGCGGCTGTTTGCTGAACAAATGTCAGGCGCCTCTCTGTGGGTCTCGAGGACCCTCAGCCTGAGGTTGGGCATTTTGCCCTGCAAAGGCCCTTAGGGACTCCTGCTCCCTTTTCTGATCTGGGCTCTTTCCTGCTCAAGGATTATCTGTAGCTCTCCACTGCTTACTGAGGCCATGGGTGAGGCCTCTGACGTCTAATCCAGCCCTAGTGACTCTTCCTCCATGGCCTCCCCACTAGAAATGGCCTCCCCTTCCCTGGAGCTCTTGCCCACCTTATCTGCCCCTTCCCTGGACACCTGTGCATCCTAATTTGGGTCACGTACTCGGTTAACATCTCTTTCCCCCAGAAAAAGGCAGGGACTGATCCCCTTCATGCCTGTGTCTGCCACACATGGATAGAGCTGGGCCCTGGGCAGTGCTCGGAGAGGGAGTTGAGTAAGGACATTGATGTGTGGCTGCCTCCGCTCCCAGGAGTGGTGCTGTGCGTCTGCTGTAATCTTGAGCAGTGTTCTGACCCCACTCTCCACCCCAGAAAGCAGCCGGTGGGAAGGAGGGGACGAGAGCGATCTGGGTGGGGTCAGTGTACCTGCAGGCTGTGGCCGATCCACCAGTAGAAGACAGTGAGGTTGGGGTTCAGAGGCAGCAGCACAGCTGTGAGGTTCACCTCCTGGTTGATGCCAATGACAGGAACCACTTCTAGGTAGAGGGCTTGCAGGGGGGCTGCCAGGTCCAGAGAGAGGTCAGGAGTTAGAGGAGAACAGGGTGATGTTCTCAGGGTCTGCCTACTGTTCACTGTCGAGAATGACTTCACTAACTACCACCAAACCACCACCGACATCACCATCACCACCAAACCTCTGCTACTACCACCATCACCATTACCCCTGCTTTCCACACGACCACCACTAAGGGTGACCACCACCACTGATAGAATCCCCTACACCCCAGCACCACCAGCCCCCCTACCGTCCAGGTCACCAGAGCTATGGACTTGTTCCCTGCTACTGGCTGTCCTGAGGCCCAGGGACCTGTAACAGTCCTGGAGGAGTCCTGCATTTTCACCAGGACCCAGGCTCTCTCAGCCACAGGCAGAAACCTCGGCCTCCGTGGCCAATGACTTACAGTTAACCTGGACGAACAGCACCGCCTCGTCGTGCCCTGCCATGTTCTCCGCCCGGACGGACACGCGGTAGACGCCTGGGCTCTCGTAGCGGTGCCGGACAGGCTCCCCGGTCAGTGTGAGGTTCATGTACATGGCCTTGAAGCCGTCCCCGAGGTCCACCTGGTACTTGGTGGCCAGGACGTCACCCTTCAGCGAAACAGCACGAGGCCAGTTAGGAGTGGGTCCCCATGCTCGTGGGGCTGATGGGTAGGGGGGTTCATTCACTCCTGCACTAGTTCATTCATTCACTCCCTCCTTCCCTCAACATGGACCTGACCTTACCCTGGGCTGCCAGCCTGGGGTCAGTAGGAAATCGCAGTGCTGGCTGAGCATGGCAGACACAGCCAGAGAGTTCTGGAAAGTGCAGGAACATTCAAGCTATATTGGGTTTACATTTTAGAACTATGGCCTTGTGGCAGACAGGGGCTGGAGGGCCCAGTGACAGGGGCCAAGGAGGGCAGTGGGGCAGGGGCATGGTCCAGGAAGCCCCCTCGCGGCCTGGGCGAGGTGTGTAGTCAGCATGTGAGTGCTACGATAAGTTGGGGAGACTTCCAAAGGCCGCAACAGTCTACCAGGAAGTAATGAGGACACTTCCGTCTCTATGCTGAGGTCTTAATTCTCTTTCTCTTCCTACAGGGTGCCAGGAAAGATGCCTGGGAAAGCAGTGAGCTGTGCAGGAAGGCACCCCACCGGCTACCCCTCACCCCTGCCCTGGCATTTACCCACCCACAAAAGCTGTCTGACCACTCCTTATCCTTCTCTGCCTGGAGCATTACCTGTCAAATAACCATATTTTCCTCTTAGAGTTGGAGAAATTGAGAAGGAAACACTAGCTTTTCCAGCTTTATAGCAAGAGAGAGTACTCGTATTCTTTCTTTTCTCTCTGGCTCTTGCTTTCACATGTCTCTCCCTCTGTTCCCCTCTCTCTCCTTCCCTCCCCTCTCTCCGTCCACTCCCTCTCTCCTGCAGGAACCCCCAGAAAATCGTTTCCTAGTCATCAAGAATGAAATGGATTGGGCAGGCCACGGTGGCTCAGCAGGCAGAGTTTTCGCCTGCCATACCAGAGACCCGGGTTCATTTCCCAGTGCCTGCCCATGCAAAAAAAAAAAAAAAAAAAATGAAAAAATAATAAAGAATGAAATGGATTATTAATGGCCATTTAGCAAACCTCACAGTTTACACCTGTCAAATCTGAACAACTGACAACACATTTACATAAATTATGTGCATTTGACTTTCTCCACAAGTAGTGAGGTAGGTTAGATAGGAAAGGAGGGAGTGCAGAATTACCTTAAAACCCAAAACGAAAATCCCTTTTGGCCCCACACCCCTACACAGCCCCCACCCCATCCTTCTCGGCTCCTGAAAGAACCAAGGAGAAGTGCAGCTCCTCAATCCTTATTAGCACAGCTGGAGGGGGAGAGGCCCCTCCAAGTCCTTATAAAGTCCCAACCTCAGACCGCTTCTCCTCCCTCGGAGAACGCCCGCGCTCGTCTCCCTTCGAGCCTGCACTTTCATCGTGCATTAGGTTTTGAGCTGGACACACTGGCAGGTCCTCAAGTTCTGTCCTGCAGCTGAGCCAGGCATCACTGTGTCAGTCCCCGCTTGGGGTCTAGGCTTTTTGGAGAGCTCATGGGGCTCTGCAGCGTCCAGCTGAGAATTCCTAGAGCTCTACGCTGTCCAGCCCAGCATTTCCAGGGCTCTCTGGCATCCGGCCGCAAACTCCCGGGGCTTCCTCTGGCAAGGGGCTGATTAAACTCTGGCTGCACACACTCACTAGTCCTTGAATTCTTTCCTGAGACTGAGTCAAGAGCCCTCGTGGCGCCAGCCCTCGGCCGAGGTCTTGATTTCCCTGAGAATTCCTGGAGCTGTCCGGCTTCAGTAGGGTGGACCATGATCCCCATTTCCAGGCTGGAAGACAGGCTCCAGCTCGCAGGAGGGGTGGCTCGTTGTCCAGTGCTCTCTGTGTGGTAAGGCAGCCTCACGGGCTGGGGGTGGGACCGCTGCCCCACCTGCTCCTGGGAGGGAGGCCTTGGCTGAGCAGCACCTGGGGGCACACACCCCACCACCCTGGGCAGGTCCCCCCCTCACTTGAGGCACCTGCTGGTGGCCAGACTGATGCACATTTAGCTGTTGAAACATTTGACTTGGTTAAAAGAAACTGGTTTTTTTTTTTTCTAATCACAAAAGTAGCACTCTCTCACGGTAGGAAAACAGAAAATCCTAGGAGCAAAGAGAAGGAAATGACAGGGATCCCCTACTGCCCCCATAGTTTGCACCATGAACACCTGGGAGCATTTCGTGCGACTTTATTTTTGTTTGTCCGTTTATTGCTGAGCACTTTAAACTGAATCCTGCAGGCTGAGCTCCTTGTAGATTCACATGCCACCTTGAGAAATAATACAAAGCTCCGGAGTCCTCTTCTCTGCGTCTGGAACAACTGGTGTATCTCAGCAGGACAGCGGCCCAGGCCCTGCCTCGACATGAATGAGTTAGGGAGCCCAGCCTCCCCTTCCGCCCCCAGCCTTGGTGCCACCAGCCCTTCTCCTCGCCTGGGCTTCTGCTCCTCTCAGGGTGCGGTGCAGGGGTCCCGCAGGTTACTCTTTGCAGACTGGCTTTCCCGCTCGGCCTGGTTCCCCGGAAGGCGTTCGCAGTGGGTCCCCTGCACTGGCCTTCATCTTCCGCGGCACGGGGGCCGCACGAGGCACATCGGGGCCATCTCCAGTTTCTGACTATTATGGATAAAGCTGTGACGAACCTTCCCGTAAACGGTTCTGCGGGAACACGAGCCTTCACTTCCTAGGATAAATGCGCAGGGGGGCGATTGCTGGGCCGCAGGGTGGGTGCACATGCAGCTTTGAAAGAAACCTCTGAACTGTCTCCCAGAGCGTCGCCCACGTCACCCCCCCAGCAGCGATGAGCCACCTGCCCCGGCATGTCCGGCCACCTCGAGCGCTGATTCAGTTATGACAGGTGCCCAGTGCGGCCTCGGGACAGTTGTGGTTTGTGTTTCCCTTGGGGCTATCGACATTGGGCATCTTTCCATGAGTGTACTGGCTGATACGCTCACGCACATTTAGCTGTTGAAACATTTGACTTGGTTAAAATAAACTGTGACTTTTTTTTTCTAATCACAAAAGTAGCACTCTCTCACGGTAGGAAAACAGAAAATCCTAGGAGCAAAGAGAAGGAAATGACGGGGACCCCCTACTGCCCCCGTAGTTTGCAGCATGAACACTGGTCTGTCCCCTCTGGTAAGCTCTTTGTGCAGCTCTTTTGCTAGTTTTCGAATTGCTAATTTTCTAATTGAATTGTCCATTTTTTATTAATACTAAATTTTGAGGGTTCTTTATATATTCTAGATACTAACCCCTTGTCAGATATGTGATTTGCAAATATTATTTCCAAATAATATTTGGAAATAATCCCTGCCTTGAATTTTCATCTTCATCACAGCGTCTTTCGGAGTTAGGAGTTTTTCCTTGGACGCAGTCCACTGAATGGCTGCGTCCTTTGCGGGCCCTGCTTTTCGTGTCAGCTCAGGACCTGTGGCCATCCCTCCATCTGAAAACTTGTAGCCTACATTTCTTTCTAGAAAAGTCTGAAGCTTTCCATTTAAGCCCATGATCCGTTGAGTTAATGTTTCTACCAGGTGTGAGGTTTGACTCCATCACGTTTCCTATTTTGGGGGTGTCCCAGCACCCCAGTTGGCCGTGGAGCTGTCCTTCCTGCCGTGAGCAACGGGTGCCTGGAGGTCAAAACTCAGCTGGGCGGACGTGGGTGGGCCGACTCCTGGGTTCTCCATCCGGTCTTCGGTTTTACAATCTTGGATAGTTTCATAAAAATTGGCCTCCCCTAAGTCTGGTGCCATTGCCAAGCAAAGCTGGGCTTGGCCTACAACTCAGTGTGTGTATGATTGCATGCGTGTGTCTGAGTGTTTAAATGTGTGAGTGTGCATGATGTGAAAGTGCGTGTGGGAATACGTGTGATGGGGTGAGTGGAGGAGGGCGTGACTATGCGTCTGAGTGGACGTATGCTCGTGCACGAGTGTGTGTGAATGTGCACTCCCTAGCCCCAACTTCCTCCCATCCCCTGAGCCTTCGGTGAGGAGGCTGGCCGCGCCGGCCGGCAGTGCTGGGGGCCGGGGTCTCTCTCCTCCACCTGCCAACCCAGCCCCAGGCAGCCGGGGCCCCCTCGCTGGGGGTCCCGAGTCCCATCTTGGCTCCAGCGGGGGCAACCCGCAGGCGTGATTCGCCCAAATTTTGTGCTCTAGGGGGCAGCAGACGGCCACTTGTCTGGGACTTCCCTCCTGGACTCGGGGCAGAGGCCGGGTCCACTCCAAAGGCTCTGTCATCCCGCGTCCCCCAGACACTGCTGTGGACACAGGTGCCCCACCCTGCCCTCGGGGCCACCCGGGGTTACAGTGCCCCACTCCCAGGACAGGCTGCCGCTGGCCCCCAGGCTGGGCCGGGGACATCTCAGGGACCGTTCTGTTTGGATGCCCGCGGCGTGGGTGTGTCCACACGGTGTCCCGGACTGCGGCCCTGCCCCAGCTCTGTCACTCACTGCTGTGTGGCCTTAGCCACCTCACTGTCTGGCCTCGGCTTCTTCAACCGCAAAGTGTAACCAGGGGTCCTTCCTGGTGAGGTTGTGGTGAGTCCGGTGCCAGGTGCCCAGACACTCAGGCCTTGGCATGCCCAGCCCTGCAGCCCACGGGCCTCAGTTTCCCTGTGTGCACACTGGGTCCCTGCCCTCCAACGCCAGAACCCCCACCCCCATCCCCACCCCAACTGGCTCCATAGTTTGGATGTCCTTTACATAAAGCTCCAAACCACGCAGCCATGGATTCCAACGGGACATCAGAACGCCTGTATGGCTGTGTGCCCGGGAGAAGTCGCCCACCCCTGGGACCCTCTCCTGACCATGGGAAATGGGCAGCTTCTACTGTGTCCTTATGCTTTTCTGGAGGCGTTGACTTTTCTGCAAGCCGGTAATTTTTTCTAATTTCTGGTTTGGAATTTTCTACCATGAGCATTTGTTACTTCTATAATCAGAAAAATAAGCATGATAAATGGTAATTTAAAAAGACTAGGAAAACATATGAATATTGTTAATAGCTGTGTGACTGCGGGGAAATGGACAGCTTGGGGACATTGATATTGTTGATATTTTTAATGCATTTACCAAATGTTCTATAATGAGTATATATTACTATTTTTTAACCAGAAGACAACAGCTGTTCTAAAAAAAAAAGAGTGGGAGGAAGTTTATATATATATGTAACAAATAAATTTATATGTTTATTATATATATTTGCATATATATATATATATATA
>PVIY010058252.1:0-12526 GCA_004026745.1 Myrmecophaga tridactyla | reverse complement strand
GGGCACTGGGCGTTTCATCAAGGCCAAATGAACGAGTCCAATTTGTAATATTTGCTTCAGAGGAACCCACCTGTTTGAAGCAGCAGAAGGAACAAAATGTATCCACTGGGCTAAATCCTTCCCGCGCACTGCTCAGCTGGCACCTGGTGCCACAGCCCTCGGGGGGTGGCTTCTGGGCTGTGGGGGGCCGTGGGGGGCGGAGGTGGGCCTGCTGTGGTGACTACCTCATCCCCTTCTCCGGTGAATAAAGCCCTGCTGCTTTCCAAGGTTCTTTCCTGCCGCTCCAAGAGCAAATTGAGGTCCCGCGTTCCCATCCAAGCCACCAGAGCTCCGCATGCCTTGCAAATTCAATTATTCCCCTGGGATTTCTGACAGTGGGAAAGGAGAATTAATTAAATCTCATTGTAAAATTAAATAGCATAACTATATACGTTAGAATTAGTGCAATTATGCCTTATCTTAGAGCATTGTAAATTCCATGTGACTGTGATGTATTCTTATCAGAAAAGTTTGCGAGGGATCCCAGAACGAAAGGAACCTTATTGATCACACAGTTGAGTGACTCCCAGTTTATACAGATGAGAACAAACCCAGAGAGGTTACGTGGCAGCCGACAGCTTACAAGTCTCTGGACTCAAATCTCAAATTCTAGTGCTTCTTTGTCATTTCGTTTGGTGTGTGTTTCAACAGAGCTGAAGTATGCACCAGGGGAACATAGCAAGTGGGTAAATCGCCTCTGGAAATGTCTTAGGAAGGCACAGCGCTGGGGAGGAACGCATCGTCTCTCCCTGAGTCCAACCCAGACAAGCTTTCCTTCAGAGTTGAGGCACGTGCTGTTTCTTCAGGTGAGCACCAAATGAAGAAGTGGTTAGGGTTTATGGGGCCCTGCTGTACAGAAACGGACCTTTAAACTCAGAAACCAATAGAGTTCTTGAGAGGCACCAAGGAGGAAACCAGCTCATGGATCAGCAGCGTCCTCCAGAGAAGACCCAAGGAGAACCCTCTGCGATTCCCCAAGCTCGCTCGCTCTCTCTGTGAACCTGCACCTCTCCTGTACTTTGCCCTGTGAATTTAGCCTCCCTCATCTCTTTGAATTCTGAACTCTGTCTCCTTAACTCAGCGAGGCTTCCAGGGTTTTCTGGAATGCTTCTCCCTGGGCTGCAGCCTGGAAACTCTCTCCAGGCAGAAAGCTGGGGGCTATCATAAGCCTCATATAATCTCTCTTCTTTCAGGGTTCACTCTTCTGTTTTTATTTATTTATTTTTTAATTTGCATATGGGCAGGAGGCACCAGGGATCGAACTCCAGACCTCCAGCATGGCAGGTCGGAGCTCTGCCTGCTGAGCCACGGCAGCCGCCCGGTTCACTCTTCTGTACTGTCTTTTGTCCAATTTCTGAAAACTGTTGTTTCAAATATTTATTCGATTTGTTGTTGCTGTTGTGTAAGGCAGGAGAGTAAATTCAGTCTCTCTTACTCCACCAGGGCTAGAAGCAGCAGTCCGGAAGATGCACTGTTATTTTGAAGGTTATTGTCTAATGATCTATCTCAGGAGTTTACTATTTTGTGCCTCCACCAGCAATGAATGGAGTTGCCTCTTTCCATGCCTTGCCAACAGAATGTGTTGGCCATTTTTTTTGGATTTTTGCCAATCTCATAGGGAAAGTGGCAGCTTGGTATAGTTTAAATTTGCTTTTCTCTTATAAGGAATGGCACAGAGTATCTTGATGAATGATTGGCATTTGCGTCTCTTTTTCCACAAACTGCTCCTGTCATTTGCTCATTTTTCTATTTGGCTTGTTGGTCTCTTCTCTTCTAGGAGCTGTTTATTTATTTATTTATTTTGCATGGGCAGGCACCAGGAATCAAACTCCGGTCTGCCTGCTGAGCCACTGTGGCCCACCCTCCAGGAGCTGTTTAAAAGAGAGATTCACGTTTTGTGTGTGCTGTGAGTTGCAGTTACTTACATTAATTTCTTTGCTTTCTTTATGCTACTTCTGCCTGGGGAAATTTTTATTTTAGGTAGTCAAACTGATCAGTTTCTTCTTTAATAGATTCTGAACTTTGAGTCATAGTTCAAAAGGCCTTCCCTATGGCAAGGTTATAAAAGAATTCTCCTGTGTTTCCTTCTGTACTTTTTGGTTTGATTTTTCACATTTAAGATGTTAATCTTGTTGTACAGTGTGAGGTATGGATCCAATTTATCCTTTAACACAGAGTACTCCATTCCATCACCCTGTAAAAATTAAGTGGGTCTTTGGCATTTATTAATCGTGTGTATAGTTGGTTCTTCTGTATTTTCTGTTCTATTCCAATGGTCTGCCTCATTTTGTGGCAGCATCACAGCTTCAAGATTGCAGCTTTTTATTGTGTTTTAATATCTGCAAGATTGGTCTGTAACAACTCTTGCCCCTGCCAGTGGTTTGTCAGAAACTTCCGGGTTAGTTTTCCTGTTTATATTTCACATAAACTTTTAAAGATTGCTCTTTTAAGTATAGAAAAGAATATTATTATTACTGTTATTGGGATCATGTTAAATTCATAACCTAACTCAGGGAGGGTTAATATCTTTAAGATGAAGACATTTCTTGACCAAGAACATTTTGGAAACCTTCATGTGTGAAAGGTCCAGGGGGATTAGCATCTAGCACTGTCCTCCAGGGTCAGCAGTGAGTTCCAGGAAAGATGTTAGGACTGTGTTTTACTGGAAGGCTAAATAAGCCAGAAAGCCAGAGCTGGAAAGGAGAAAATATTTTTAGGGTCTTTGGGGGAATTTTGCCATCACTGTTAATAATTTGAAACATATAAGATGTCGCAAACCAGTAGATTTTTCCAAATGACACCTCGGCATGGCTTAAGCCATTTCATCACTTTTGGATAGGGCAAACCTTATGCAAAATTAGGAAGTGGCCAGTTTTGGCAACCTCACCTTTCACATTATATTCATCCTTCTCCCCCCAACACAGTTTCTCCTCCCTTTCCCCAAAGCCACTATTTCAGCTATCCAATAATAACAACATGATCTCTCCTATCTTCCCCTTATCAAAACCCATCCCAGAGAACAACTGTGATAGTCATTCACAACTTAGTAAGAGATAGTTTCTTTGTCAGACGGTGGAAGGGGAGACTGCATCTATTTAAAAGAGCTTGAGCATCTGAAAGTAATTGGAGGAGGCAGGTAAGGGAGCCTTCCAGATGTTCCTCAACTATCACCAGGTAATCATGCCCCTCCTCAGCTCTTGCTTTCAGGCTTAAGAGGACCCTGCAGACCCAAGGAAGTATTCTTGTCATCTTCCTTCCCACAACCTAAGAGGAGTCCCAAGTCAAGACAAGTGATTTCACTGTGGCCGCAAATGAAAGGGAGGCGGTCCAGAAGGAATACATTTCCCTCATCTGCTGGGGCTTGGCAGTGTGCTTCCAGGCTCAGAGATTTCCCCACATAAGCCAGAAACGGTGTGATTAGAAGCAAAAATCTGAAGTGCATTACATGCAACCCCTCTCATAACGCAGGCGGAGTAATCAATCTTAACCCCTGGCAGCCGCATGGGCGAGTCTGCCTTTCTCTTTTATTTATTGACTTGCCCTTGGCCAGCCCTTAACGTATTTGTTTTTGTCATCGCAAGGTTTTTGCTTAAAATTCAGCCAGCCCCAGTTTCCTTCCTGGGATATCGGTGGCACATCTGTCAGGTTTTTTGGTATTAGTGACCGACACCCATGCTGTATTGTAAAATAAAGCCCGCTTTGTTGTGATTTAGTGGCGCAGAGTCTTTTTGGCTCCACCATTCCATGTTTTAATGAGCAGAGGGTCTCCCCTGTGGAGTCAGGACCTCTCTGGCTGCAGTTGGAGTGTCGAGTCCCCAGCTCTTTGGAGCTGCCTTCCGTGGGCCGCGATGGGCTCCAGACCTGGCAAGAAACCCTTGCTCTGCCTCGGGCTCCATTCTCCACTGCTACTGCTTTGGAATGGAAACTTTGTGCCGTCTCCAAACACTGCAACTGAACTGCTGAAAAACCCAGAGCTTCACCCTCAGGTGTAAGGGGAGCTTTTGGAACAAATGTGAAAGGAATGCGAGCTTACTGAAGTTCCTGAATGGGAGGTGCTGAGAGCTGAGAACCGCACTTCATTTTTAAACACCTCGGCAGAGTTGTGCTGCTTCAGAACTAACTGCAGTGTGCAGTATTAAAGGCTCCAATTCCCCCTGCCATTGCTTCTTTTCTCACAGCTTCAAAACTTAAACAGAACCCGTAAATGAGTCTTGGGAAAGGAGTGAGGAGGATGCAATTCCAATCATAGGCAGCATCCCTGCCCTCTCCAGCTTCCAGGGCTCGCCTGCTGTTTCCTCTCCGGCAGGCCATCTTTCTCCATCTCTGACCTTTTTATTAGGCCTGGATAAGAGTGCACAAATCAGATGCATGAGAAGTGTGCTAGTCTATCTTTCTTTAACTCTGGTTGATTTTTTTTTTTTTTTTTTTTTTTTTTTTTTTTTTTTTTTTTTTTTTGTATGCTGTGGGTCACACTTCCTTCTTTTGCCATGTGACTATCCTGTTATTGCAGCACCATTTGTTGAATTTTTGGGGGGTGGGGAGTGCACAGCCGGGAATCGAGCCCAAGTTTCCCGCATGGCAGGCGAGAATTCTACCATTGAACTACCCTCGCACCCCCTAACTCGGGTTAGTTTTATGTGAAGCCCTGATTCCACTGAGGTGGAGCATGTTTACCCTCGGTCCGTCTAAGGTTCCCCCTCATCTTTCTCTCCGGGGCGGCGTCTAAGGACTGGTACTTGTGGAGGGCTGGGAGGAGAGCGTGGAAAGAGGGCCGAGGGTCTGCTTTGGGTCCTCGGAATATCTGCCTCTCGGGTGCCTGCTTTGTCTTCTCTCAGTCCTGTGCCTCTGTCCTTTGCTCCTGTTCCCCTTGTCCCCTGAGGTCAAATGTGTCTCTCTCTGCTTCTCGGGGCCATGCTTCATGTCGGAGGCAGGATTGCGCTCCTTCAACCTCACGTACCGTGTCAAGGCATGGAAGTCTCTGCGAGGCCATCCTAGGTCCTGTCCCCTCTCCCTAGAATCGCTGCACAGACATGTCATCCCCAGGGAAAACAGCACAGTTGCCCTCTGGTCTCGGACTTTGCAAAAGCACCTTGGGTTTTCCTGCTTCCACAGGGCTCAGCCCAGGAGGCAGGACCGAGATCACTTCTCTCCAGGAGCCACCACCATCTGTGTCCTCAGGGATTCCTCCCTGTCTCACTGTCATCTTCCCCAGCCCAGGGAATTTTATGTAGTCTGAGGCATTAAGGGCGGAGAGGGATAAATGTCTACATTTTCCCAACAAATCCCCAGGTCTCAAACATGGTGTCACTTCGGAACAATGATCCCGAAGCAGCCCAGCTTCCAGAATGGGTGTGTGTACATTAATTAGTGTTTCCAGCATATGATTCTGCCGCAAGAGTAAAGTAACTAAATGGGCAAAACTCCCTCCTGAGGGGCTCCTCGGCTGCAGTCCTTCATGCCCGCTTGCTGAAGGTCAATCACAGTAATTTATCAGGATAAAGGACCCGCACAGGCTCTCTAGATTTGGGCACTGGCTTTCCAAATCTGACTGCTTTCAAGTACAAAGTGTCTGTGTTTTAACAACCTTGCTTAATTAAGCAAAGGATTCCAGACACTAAGTTCACATTATCAAAATGACAGTGAACCCCAAGACTCTTCCTGATAGGAGCTGTCTCATGTCTGCCTGCCCTTGCTTTTCCTTATACATCCTGTGGGCAAAATTCATATGAAAATGGAGAGGACAGCCCTTAGGAAAATAATGCCCTCTTACTTTCCCCGAAATCTCTCCTAGAGATGTTGTTTTTTTTTTCATGAATTTATTTTCTAAAGACACTTTATTTTTATGTGCTTAATTTTCAGCATATTGTCCAATATGAAAGTAATTGGAATTCAGACATTCATTTTTAATTACAGAGCCATTTTAGAGATGGGGGTGGTGTCAGAAGTCCCACGTAAAAGGGGTATTTATTTTTATTGATTGGAACAATTAGGAATGAAAATAGCTATTAAAATTTCAAAATAACCTATGTTAAATAATATAAAAAGGGAAATGATTGTTTTTAAACTCTTAAAGGTAGTTTCAGGAAAAGTCACTGTTGAGCTCAATATTCAAAGATACATGTAAAATGGCATAAATCCACATATGTACAAAGACAGTTATAAATGGACAGATACTGAAGAATAGGATAAGACAGAGGTGAGAAGTGGATAGATTATGGAGCAGAAAAGAGAACAGAGCAGAGGCGGGAGAAGGGAGAGTAAATTAACACATGAGAAGTTCCAGCTGTGTGCCTGGTGCTTCTTAAGCATGCAATGTAGCCATTATTACCTCCATTTCGTGTCAAATGAAACCAGGACCCGAAGTGTTAGGCAGCTTGCCCAAAGTCATGTGTCTACTTAGCAACAGACCCTGTCTTTGAATCCAAGTCTGCATGACCCTAAAATAGCTTCTATAAACAATATCACCTAATTGTGGCCAGTTCAGTGCCCACAGGGTGCCTGTATAGATGTGTGATTATACTACATTCTATCTTGTATTTCTTATACTTATAAAAAGCCATGACAAAGGACTAGCTAGAAGGATAGAAAGGAAGGAGAGAGCCAACCACATGCTCTTAAGTATACTATATACCTTTCACACATTGAAACAAGATTGGTTACAACCAATCTTGTTGAAGATATTGACTTGATCAGAGCATTCTTTCAAGAAATGATCCAGGTCTTTAACAAGAGCTATACTATTTTTGCAATCCATCGAGTGGTGACAGGAATTCACGTCTCACCAATGCAAATTTCCCACGAGAGCTAACAAAAGCTTGCAGCTTGGTCACATGTGGGAAAGTACAATATTTCTACTTTCAAAGTAAAAGCAATATGTCACCATTGCATAGTAGAATAAACTATATGTGTATTATAAGTGAGGCCGAGCTGGGCGGAGGGAGTAAGGGTAAGTCTTCATACAGAGAACATATTGTGAACTGAGAAATAGCTGGAGATACAGGACTTATACAGCCAGACATGAAATACTCACTTCTGATTCAGTCTGGCAATTTGTGGCATAAATGCATTCATTTCTTAATCTTCAGCGCAGAACTGGAATTCAGACAATTTTAACTTTAAAATCAGTGTTTGCAAGTTTCACTCAGTGGGCGACACTCGATCCCTTTAGACTTATTTGGCCCTTTGGGAAAGAATAAAATCTAATTCAGTCTAATTTTCTTGAAGACCTAATACTTTGCATAAAATACTTGATAAAATATAAACTCCTCATACAACTAACGCCTTAATAATTGACCTGAGATTTCTGACTTCTTCATTAGAACAAACCAACAGAAACATTTAGATGACCCAAGTTCAGATTGAAAAGGACCAATCTTTAAAAAATTTTCCTCTTACCATAGCAGCAGTTCCTTTTTCTCTTTTCTAATTAGTAATTATGTTGAGTTTCAAATCTGCAAGTGGAAGGGGAAGTTTTTAAAGATGTGCGGTTATCTCCCATAAATCCTATGATCAATAAATTTCTGACCTCACCAGATCAAAGAAAGTAATATATAGCTTTATATTTTATAAGGTGTTTTTTTTTTAATTAGAGAAGGTATAGATTTAAAGAAAAATCATTCAGAAAATACAGAGTTCCCCTTTTCTAGAAGTGGAACCAAGAATCCACAAACTTAGGGACATATTAACCAGCTGTTCATCCACTGCCAAAAACAACAACAAAAAAAAAACCCACTCCTGCCAGATACAGTCATCTTTATCCAAGGTAAATTTACTCTTTGAAGACACAAGGAAGAAATGAAATGTACTGCGAATGCTGGAAAGTTTTAGATGAAGCTTTTTTTCTAAATTTATTTTATTTAAAATTACTGCTTTGATGTAATATGTTGATTGCCCCAGAGATGCTTATGCCAAACGTCTCAGGCAGAAGCGACAGCATGGGTTTTGCATCAGAAGCTGGTTCCTGGAACCACTACTTCCTAAAGGGGGAATCTTTAGCCTGTTTCTTGGGCCTTGCAAACTGCAGTTTCCTCACATAAATCCTGTGATCAGTAAGCTTCTGACCTTACCTGGTCAAACCGGGGAATATGTATTTTTTTTATATTATAACTTTTTTTTCAAATTAAAGAAGGTGCAGGTTAAAAGAAAAACATCATACAGAAAATACAGCTCCCATATTCCATTAACCTGCACAGTTTCCCCTCTTATTACCAATTTGCACTCATGTAGTATCTTTGTTTCAATTGACGAAAGAGTATTTATTATAATTGTGCAATTGTCGGCACTCCATACACTATATTAGAGATCACTGTTTGTGTTGAGGAGTCCTATTTTTTTTATTCTTGTAACATATACATCCTAAAATTAACTCTTTTAATTCAATTCAGATATATAATTCCGTGGTGTTAATTGCATTCACAATGGTATGCTTCTATCACCACCATCCATTACCAAAACCTTTCCATCACCCCGAATAGAAATTCTGTACCAATTGAGCATTAACTTCTAATTACCTACCCCCCCCCCCGCCCCATTCTAGTGGCTGGTAAATTGTATTCTAGTTTCTGAATCTATGAAATTATTTATTCTAATTATTTTATATCAGTGACATTGTACAATATTTGCCCTTTGGTGCGGAGCTTATTTCACTCAGAATGACCTCTTCAAGTTCAACCACATTGTCATTTGTATCAGAACATCATCTTATCATGGTTGAAAAATATTCCATTATCTGTATATACCACATTTTGCTTATCCTTTTATCTGCTAATGGGCACTTGGGTTGCTCCATCTTTTGGAAATGATAAATAATGCCACTATGAACATTGGTGTGCAAATATCTATTCATGTCCCCACTTTCAATTGTTTCAATCTATACTGGAAAGTGGGATTGACTGCTTATATGGTAATTCTATACTGAGCATTCTGAGAAACCACCAAACTTTCCTCCATAGTGGCTGCACCATATTACGTTCCCACCAACACTTTTTAAAAAATGTCCCTATTTCTTCACATCTTCTCCAACACTTGCTAGTTTCCTTTTTTTTTTTTTAATAATAGTCATTGTAGTGGATGTGAAGTGACATCTCATTGTAGTTTTGACTTTATTTTACTAATGAGTAATGATGTTGAACAACGTTTCATATAATTGTCCATTTATATAACTTCTTTAAAGAATGTCTATTCAAGCATTTTGCCCATTTTTAAATTGCACTGTTTGTCTTTGTTGTAGATTTGTAGGATTTCTTTACATACTCTGAATGACAAATCTTATTAGATATGTGGTTTTCAAATATTTTCTCCCATTCTGTAATCTGTCTTTTTACTTTTGTGATGAGCTCCTTCGATGCAAAAAGTTTTTAATTTTGATGAAATCCCATTCTTCTATTCTCTCTGTTGTTCATGCTTCTAGTATAAAGCTGAAGGAACCATTGCTTAGCACAGGTCCTGAAGATGACTCCCTATGTTTTCTTCCAGGACTTTTATATTTTTGGTTATTATATTAGGCCTTTGAACCATTTTGAGTTCATTTTTGCATATGTTATAAGGTAGGGTTCCACATTCCTTGTTTTACATATGGATATTCAGTTTACCAGCACCATTTGTAGAAAAGACTAATCTTTCCCCTGGGTGGACTCGGCACACTTACTAAAAATCAATTGACCATAGATGTGAGGGTTGATTTTTGGACCCTCAATTCAATTCCATGGGTCTATATGTCTGTCCTGATGTCAGTGACATGCAGTTTTGACCTCTGTAGCTTTGTATTAAGTTTAAAATCAGGAAGTATGAGTTCTCCAACCTCGTTCTTTGTTTTCAATATGATTTTGGCTATTTGGAGCCCCTTATCCTTCCATATAAATCTGTTGATTGGCTTTTCCATTTCTACCAAGAAGGATGTTGGAATTTTGATAGGGGTTGAACTGAATCTGTAAATTGCTTTGGGTAGGATTGACATATTAACGATAGTTAGTCTTCTGATACATGAACACAGAATACCCTTCCATTTACTTGGGGATCCTTGATTTCTTTTAGAAATGTTTTGCAGATTTCCATGCATAAGTCCTTTACATTCCTCGTTAAATTTATTCCTAGATATTAGTTTTCTTGACTTGACTGTCATACAGTTACTGTCCTTTAACTTTTTCCCGAATTTTAAGGACGATGACTCTGTCAATTTTTGCTAGTTGTTCAAAGAGTCTGGGGAGAAAAGCATATTGGAGCATCTTATGCCACCATCTGAAACTGGAAGCCAAGGTAATATTTAGAAGTGTTTTCTATTTCTAACGGTTAGTACAGCTTTAAATTTTATTTTCTATGGAACTCATATCTGAAATAGTACATATTTACACCATTGTCAGGTCTTATTATTGTATTTTTCTTTGCAATTGTGGGGTATTTTAAGCACACTAAGATTAGTAGTTCTCTGTAGGCCCACAAATGCAATCACCATTGCTATCATGGACATATAGTTCATGGAAAAAATATGAATTTATTTTCAGCCAGACAATTAAACACTTTTTTTTTATACCAACAAAGCCGACTTATGCATTCGCCTATTTAACAAACTCATTCTGCTCTGTGCTACATGAAATATAGGGCCCTGCTATAGATACTTTTAAAAACCCACTATTCCATGAATTTTTTTGAGAGCAGGCCCCAACTCTGCATCTCTGGCTCCTGGCACAGAGAAAATTAAATAAATGTTGGTTGAACTCAGCTGTTGAACGTAAAGGAATTGTGATGACATGCATATGACAGTATAATAAATGGAGGCAGTGAGGCCGGGAGCTGACAGATGTTGGCTATAAGCTCCCGGTCTGGAATAGCCTGCCCAGGGCACAGACCCCATCAGAAGGTAACAAGGCCCATGGATGGGTGTGTGTGTGTGTGTGTGCTTGCACAGTCAGGGTACGATTCTGCTTCTTTTGTGAGGCTTTATACATCCTTTTACGTGCATATATGTGCAAAGAGATGTTGATAAATGGAAAGTGTATGTGTCAGAATTTAGATGGCTGGCTACATATGCAGATATGTTCATGTGACATTTTGAGCAAAACTTGCTTTTTAAAAAAATCAAGAACCCCACCCTTTCTCTAGTTATAAAAATTAATCCACTTTGTCTTTTCATTCAAACTTTTCAATTTGACTTTCCAAATGAAAATTTAATTTTACTAATTTTATCCTCTATCCATAGCTTGCGTTTTTTTTTTAAAGGAATGATGTATAGATGAAGAAAAAAATCAATCTGTTCAACATATATCAGTGTTTCAATTCACTCAGATGCACTTTCTGGTCTGAATTAGGCTGTAATGGGGCCAGACACTGAGCTTAGCATCGGTTTCGTGGGGGAAAGCCAAGTACTCAATTTCAATGACTTATTGCTGTATCCTTAAACAATACACCAAGTGTGGAAATGTTCAAAATATCTTTCCTTCTGTCTGATTTCACTTTAGTCAATCCAAATTTGGCATCTCTGCTTTCTGAAATATTTTTGATTGTGGAGCAGTTGGTGATTTTAATAATTTAGTACAGAGGATAGAATGAAGAGCGAGCAATTGGAATTTAAAACACAATGGCAAAAAAAAAGTTAATTTAAAGTGATGTTTGGTTAAAAAAAAAAAAAAGAAGAAGAAGAAGGCTTCCTTCACAATGCTGTTGTGTAATTGAACAGATGAAAGGACCTGCTGGGAACATCTCTGTGCTCTCAGCGGAGGTCTCTGGGCTCAGCCCCCAGCTCTGGTGCCTTACGTTAAACAAGTTTGTCAATTTTCCATCAGAGTGATTTTTCTCACAGGTCTGAAGGCCTTGTCTTATTTCACCTTATTTCCACAGGGGTTCTTAGCATTGCAAACTTCCATTTACTTTTCTTTCAAATTGTGAAGAGTGATTTTTATCGTCTGAGAGATAATCAAAGAATAAACCTCTAGAACTGGACCACCCAGTTTAATAGCACACCAGGTCAGTCTCTACCATGTTTTTTCACTGCGTGTCCCTTTTGGAATGAAGTACCTTTTAAAGAGAATCATATTTACCTACAGTTGTTTTCCGCATTTGATTTTTTCTAATATCCACTCAGAATAGAGCTTTCTGAAGGTCAGACGGTTTGCGCCTTCCAAGACAAATTGTCAAGTAACTATGGGAAGATTCCAATAGGTCCCTGGGAAATAAAGATACTTAACACATTTTTAGAAATTGTTCTTTGTTGATATAGGTAAGGACTCAGGAGTAAAGAAACTAGTCCCCGGTTTGTAACATTTGGTTCCTTTGGTTTAAATACTTGATCCCTTATGTTCTAGTTTGCTAGCTGCCGGAATGCAATATACCAGAAACAGAATGGCTTTTAACAAGGGGAATTTAATGAGTTGCTAATTTACAGTTCTAAGGCTGAGAAAATGTCCCAATCAAGTCTATAGAAAAGTCCAATCAAAGGCATCCAGGGAAAGATACCTTAGTTCAAGAAGGCCAATGAAGTTCAGGGTTTCTCCCT
>PVIY010058251.1:0-12534 GCA_004026745.1 Myrmecophaga tridactyla | reverse complement strand
TCGGGCATGGCAGGCAAGCATTCTTACCTGCTGAGCCACCGTGGCCCGCCCTCAGACAATTTTTTAAAGTAAACTCTTCTTAAAATTAGATAACATGCATTTAGAAAAAAATGCAAAAAACATAAGCATATGGTTTTCTCATACCAGGTTATTTAATGTCAACCTAGATGAGCGCTCTGGCCAATAAAGTAAAAGGCAATATCCTAAAGCCTTTTGGTTTAGATAGAATAATTACATCACTGGAAAAAAATAGAGAGATAAGAGAACAATGTTCTGCCAAGGCTCCCAAAGAATAAGTAGTGGGGTAAGTCGTGAGAAAATGGATGGCACATTAAAATTCATGAGGAAATGCCGTTTAAGATCCATGAATAATAAAGCGATTATTATGCAGGATCAGGTTTTTCTTTCATCATTATAGAAAGACACAAAATCATTATCGTGATCTGCCATGTGTTCTTCCTTTGTTATTAGATGCTGGGAGAGGCCTATTAAATGTTCCTCGTTATCCAGAATAGTCACGGTGGTGAGTAACGCTGCACGCGGCTCTCTCCTATGGCCCTAATTATAAGTGCATTTAGACCAGAGAAAAGGAACAAATTAAAAAGAAGGCCAAAATGGCTGGGTGAATATTTCTTGTGATTACAAAGGACTGACTTTATTCCTAACCTCATTGCCCCTTTCTTCGTGCTTTACACCTGCCATTTCCAGAACAGACAAAGCTGGTATTTAATTTGGAGCCTCCTTGGTCACACAGTGGGAACTACAGTTAATTTAAAAAGGGGTAATAATACATGCAGGTTGAAGAAGGGTATTAACATCAGGAGAGAAAACCTAATCTAGAAAAATAATCCCATAAAAACTTGTAGAGTGGAGTAAAAAAAAAAACAACCACCACACTCTAATTCCAGTATGCAAAGAGAATATTGTTCTTTATTTTCTATGATGGATCTGATTTTCTTTGGAAGCTTCTGCCTTGCTCTATAGTGTGCAGGGAATAATACCCCAAACTCTACACTTGTCAGTTTAAGATAAAAACCTCTTTCTGTTTAAATAAATAATTCCTTTTAAATAATACACTTTCCTTTGGGTAGGTGCAAAATCTTTCACATTTCCACCCCTTTCTCCCTGCTCTGTAAAATAGAGGCTGGCTGTGTGGAAGGATTTGTGACCTCAGCGCATCAAGAAGAAGAGGGACCTCAGGTCCCCATGGGGTCTCAGGATGCTTGCTTGTCTTTGCAGCAGAGTGGCATCTTTGAGGACTAGTTGGCACTGAGGGCCCAGTTGAGTTCTGGCAAGTCTAACTCGGCCTATTGGGCAATATGTGGCATCATCATTGGAGTCTGCGGTTTTGGTCATTTGCTCAGCACACTGCAGTCTTTTCATTTACACTAGACCCTTCTACATTGTGCTCCCTCACCTGGGTGCCCTGCAGGGTACACAGGTCTATGGGGAGCCAGGGTCGCTCCTTCAGGGTCCACCCACTTCTCTGTCACTGCTGAACAGTCGCTATTTTGGATGTTACACCATATCAAGTAGAAGCAGGACATGAACATTTTTTCAGGTTTCTCTTCATGCTGTCGAACACATCCTCTTCTAGAAAGTTGCCCTGGAGAAGGGTGCTTAAGACTCAAGTGTCTAACTCTTCTTTCCTCTTTCAGTGCTACCCTCCACCTGTGATGGAAAGGATTTCCACTTCCTTTCCCACGTGAATGGGTTTTCTCTATATCCTTTTGTTTTACCGGAAAGAGGTGGACCCTATACCATTCAATCTTTTTTTTTAATGAATTGCTTTTATTTTTTATTTTTTAAAATTTATTTACTAATTAAAAAAATTAACAAACCAAATAAATATTCACAATATCATCACTTAGTTGCATATTCATCATTTCTTAGAACATTTGCATTAATTCAGAAAAAGAAATAAAAAGACAATAGAAAAAGAAATAAAATGAACACAGGAAAGAAAAAAAAAAGATTATACCTACCATACCTCTTACCCCTCGCTTTCATTGATCACTAGCATTTCAAACTAAATTTATTTTAACATTTGTTCCCCCTATTATTTATTTTTATTCCATATGTTCTACTCGTTTGTTGACAAGGTAGATAAAAGGAGCATCAGACACACGGTTTTCACAGCCACACAGTCACATTGTGAAAGTTATATCATTATTCAATCATCCTCAAGAAACATGGCTACTGGAACACAGCTCTATATTTTCAGGCAGTTCCCTCCAGCCTCTCCATTACATCTTGAATAACAAGATGATATCTACTTAATGCATAAGAATAACCTCCAGGATAACCTCTCGACTCTGTTTGGAATCTCTCAGCCATTGCCACTTTGTCTCATTTCACTCTTCCCCCTTTTGGTCGAGAAGGTTTTCTCAATCCCTTGGTGCTAAGTCTCAGCTCATTCTAGGGTTTTTCTCAATCCGTTGATGCTGAGTCTCAGCTCATTCTGGGGTTTCTTTCCCATGTTGCCAGGAAGGTCCACACCCCTGGGAGTCATGTCCCCCATAGACAGGGGGAGGGTGGTGAGATTGCTTGTTGTGTTGGCTGGAGAGAGAGGCCACATCTGAGCAACAAAAGAGGCTCTCTTGGGGGTGACTCTTAGGCCTAAATTTTAAGTAGACTTGACCTATCCTTTGTGGGGTTAAGTTTCATATGAACAAACCCCAAGACTGGGGGCTCAGCCTATAGCTTTGGTTGTTCACACTGCTTGTGAGAATATCAAGAATTCAACTTGGGGAAGTTGCATTTCTCCCCGTTCTCACCATCCCGAAGGGGGCTTTGCAAATACTTTTCCAGTCACTGATCAAATCACTCTGGGATTCATCGGGGCATCACTTTGGACAAACCAACAAAATCTCATGCCCTACCTGAGATTCCAAATACTTATGGTGTTCAATCAAACCATCTACATAAGTTATATTAAGAAATGCACTAGTCAAAATATAAATTTTGTAACAAACATTTTTTGCTTTAGTCTCACACGTAAGGTGACATTTTAAAATATTAATTACCATCTATTTTCAGCACTCTGCAATAATGACACTCCCTTGTTCTTCCTCATGCAAAAACATTTTTAAAATTTGTACATTTAGTCACTATTATTATACACTCTAAGCATTCCTAGATTATACCATCTCAATCTTTAACATCTATCTTTCTTTCTGATTTCATTTATGTCCCCAGCCCTCCTCCCTCTATATACCATTCAATCTTAATGGCTGGCAAGGCATCTTTCCTGCTCTATGAAAGAGTGCAAGGGTAGTTCAGTGGTAGAATTCTCGACTGCCATGCCCGAGACACCGGTTAGATTCCTGACCTATGTACTTCACAAACAAACAAACAAAAAACCCGAACAAACAAAAATTCAGCAAATGGTGCTGCAATAAAGGGATACTCACCTGGCAAAAGAATGAAATGTGACCCCTGCCAAACAGCATACAAAACAAAAAAAGGAAGAGTCCATCAAAAGAGTGGCTCCTTGATAGCATAGCTGCAAGACAACTGGAAAGTGGAGTTTGCAAAATATTTGTTTACCCTCCCCAAATATTGTCCCAGTTTCTTTCTTGGGAGTATGGTAGAATCCTAATTATAAAGGATATGATGTTCAAAAATTATGACCATTGAGGATAGAAAATTGAAATTTCTGATTTCATATTTGGCTTCTTATTTTTTAGAATTTATATGAAAATAAAAGATAAGCATTCTGATTCTTATTTGAAGGAATTTAATTCCACACACACCCCATTTTTTTTTTTTTTTTTTTTTGGTTTGGCCCCTTCTTCTCTGTTTTCTTCAGAATCAGAAACAGATTCATCTAATTCCCCTAAAGATGAGATAAAACACCCACATTGCCTTGAGCCTATGGACAATTGGAAAAACAAAAACATGAGAACACCAAAGCTCCTGCAGGGAAGTATGCACCCTTCTTGTGCTTTATTATTATTATTATTATTTTTTCCATGGGCAGGCACCGGGAATCGAACCTGGGTCTCCGGCATGGCAGGAAAGAACTCTACCTGCTGAGCCACCATGGCCCACCCTGTGCTTTCTTTCTTTCCTTCTTTTATTTAAAAATAAATGTCAAACACTGGTGAAAGGAGTATATGGAAAATAGTCTTTGCTCTCAAGGAGCTTCTGTTTTCAAATTCTCTGCAGTAGCTAGGAAGGTCATAGAGAGAACCAGGAAGAAAGGTGGTGTGGGACATTGTCTTTCCTATAAGCTGTGTTTACATCTGATGTGGAAAAGGCAATTTCGTAATCTCTTTCAATGTCCTCAGAACCAGGAAAAAGGAGTTTATATAATATTAAATTATTTATTGGCACAACTAGGCTATTTATTGTGACTTTTCTGTGAAGTAATATTTTTGGAGTTTTTAATATAGGGTCAAACCATGAAACTGTTACTGTTCTTAACTTTTTAAAATAGCATGAAATATTTCAGATATGCAGAAAAATATATATACTGACATAATAAACACTTTATGTGCCCAGTAGCAAACCTTAAAATATTGACATACTTGTCTCAGATTCTTTTTAAGATATAAAAATTATAGATATAGTGAAGTAATCTCCCTGTAATATTCCCCTCCCTATTCAACAGGTAACCAGTGTCCAGAAGTTAGTGTATATCCCATGTTTTTATAGTTTTTTTACACAGGTATGTGTCCATAAATAGTGTCAGTTTTTGTTTTAAAATTTTATTTAAATGGTAGCATTCTGTAAGAACACTTTTACAAGTTTACTGATATAATAGAATTAATTTTTACTATCTTATTTTGTGATTTCTATTTACCATGTTTTTTCATTGTTTCATTTTTATACTTTCCTGCCTTTTATTAACTTGGTAAAGTTATTTCCCCTCACCTCTATTGGGTTAGAAGTTATACGTTAAAAAAATCAACTGTTATTTTTTATGAAAAAAAAGCTTTCTGGTAAACAAAGTGGGATTTCAGGCTTAATGTATAAAGCTTTATGTGATATAGAAAAAGTATCAGTAAACAAAGTTTGCTGCTTTCTTACAGGTTTACAATTTAGAAATCACCTTCCCTCATTGTAATTACATATACTTTTTTTGGTTTGTAGTTTTATGTATTTTTCTTCTGATACTTTCTCTTTGGTGGAAAGTCCATGGTTGTCAAACTTTTTTTTTTCACAGAGGTAAAATTAAAAATAACTTATTTTTGCTTTTCTTTTCCATTCTATAAAACAACATACATATTTTCTTTTTATTCTTTTCATGTTTACTCTTACATTTTTGAAATGTACACTCAACCAGGTCTAAGGTTTCTTCAGCCTCTTTTGAACAAAACACAACTTTAGAAGGTTTACATCTCCCATCCTTCATGTTAGTATAATATTTTGCTTTTACCTGTTTAAAAAGCACTGCAATTTAGATTTTTGTTGTGGTTGTTGCTTTTTAACAGCTAATATCAATTTAGATTCACCAGTATCTTTACTAACTTCTCTGTCACAATTACTACTAATAGCCCATCCTTTTTCTTGGGTTCAAATTCCTTTATCTTGACATATATACTTGAATATTCTTTATTAGCAACAATTTGTTACTAGTAACGCATTTCAGTAGTTAATTATTTCAGTATTTATCTGAAAATACCTTAATCTTAGGGTTCACTTTGATTGATAGTTTGAATATACATTTCTTGGTTACTTTTCCTTAGCAATGTGAAGATGCCTGTTATTCTAATGTGTTTTTTCTTCTATTTTTATTGATGGAAAATTTGCTGCTGCTGCACATTTGTCCTTTGAAGGAGATTTTTTTTTATCCTGTTGCTTTAAAGTCTTTTCTCTTTCAATTGTGTTTTGTGTTTCACTTTGTTTAGGAATATTTAATTTTTTGCTTTTGCCTGTTTGGGGCTTAGTAATCAGTCAAATATTGTTTCTTTCCCTTTCTCGCTACACTTATCACACTGGAACTCCTCATAGAAATAGAAGGACCTTTTCATTCTATCCTCCATGTATATATATATATACATAAATATTTTTATTGAGAAATCTTCACACACATACAGTCCATACATGGTATACAATCAGAAGGCTCACAATATCATCACATAGTTGTGTATTCATCACCATGGACATTATTGGAACATTTGCATCACTCTAGGAAAAAAAAAACCTCATACATTCATACCTGTCTTCTCATTGACCACTAATATTTCAATCTACCCGATTTTTTACCCTTTATCTCCCTATTATTTATTTATTTTTATCCTTATTTTTTACTCATTTGTCCATATCCTGGATAAAAGGAGTATCATACACATGTTTTTCACAATCAGGCAGTCACAATAGAAAAGCTATGTAGTTATACAATTGTCTTCAAGAATCAAGGCTACTGGAACACAGCTTGTTTTAGGTACTTCCCTCCAGCCACTCCCATACACCATAAATTAAAATGGGATATCTATATAATGCATACGAATAACTTCCAGGATAACCTCTCGACTCTGTTTGAAATCTCTCAGTCACTGAAACTTTATTTTATCTTATTTCTCTCTTCTCCTTTTTGGTCAAGAAGTCTTTCTCAATCCCATGATGCTGGGTCCTGGCTCATCCCAGGACTCCTGTCCCACATAGGGACAGGACAGAATGCCCTATATTCTCATTTACCTTAGGCCTATCCAGATCGGCTTCATTCATATCTCTACTTGAAGTCTGATCACTTTTTAATTTTTTTTAACAGTTGTTGTATGGGGTAATACTGACTTTCATAGCTTTGGAGCTCTAACTCAAGAGTCAGGTGTCACATACATACCCAGAGTTTAAGGGAATGACCAGGTTATACGCAAAGTTTATCTCAGAGTTTAGAAATAACAGTTACAAGTACTGAGTAAATGTGACTGCTGTAAGAGCTTACCATCTAGGACCCTACACAATAGGCCTCAACCTGATAACCCATGCTCTCGACTTCAATTCTCCAAATTTATGCATTATAGTCAGTCCGTATGAGTGAGGTGTGATAATATTTGTCATTTTGTTTCTGTCATTTCATGCAGCATACTGTCCTTAAGTTTCATTCACCTAATTGTATTCCTCAGAACTTCATTTCTTCTTGCAGCTGGTCAGTAGTCTGTTGTATGTAAATACTACAGTTCTCCCTTCTTTCCCTTAGTCTTTGTACCCTTAGGACACATCCATCACGAATCATGAACACAACCACAACAAACAGCAGTATGCAAATGTCCATTCAAGTCCCAGTTCTCAGTTCCTCCAGGAACTAGCAATGAGGTTGCAGGATCATATAGCAACCCCACCCTTTGCCTCCCGTGGAACCACCACACTGTTCTTTGGAGGCGCTGCATTTCTCAGCTTCCCTACCAACAGTGAATAGATACATCTCTTTCTCCACATTTTCTCTAGCACTTTTTTCTCTCTGTTTCATTTTTAAATAGTTTTATGCGCACATCATACAATCCAACCTAAGGAAATAGACATGCCTTTGCCACCATAATCTATATGAAGACATTTCCTTTTCTTCTGCAACTAATCCATATTTCTCCTCCATATTCCTTACGTGTTGACATTTTGTTTTGGCATAATGCTTTTGTTACCTGCAGTGGAAGCATATTACAATGATACTGTTGACTATAGACCCTAGCTTGCATTGATTGTAGTTTTTCCTGTATACCATCCCATTTGCAACACCTTGCCATGTTGGCATTCATTTGTTCTCCCTCATACAAAAACATTTTTATATTCGTACATTAAAATCACCACCATTGACTACTCTAGGCATTCCTAAATTAAACCATCACAGTCTTTATCCTCTAATTTTCATTCTGGTTTAATTTGTGACCTCAGCCCTTCTCCCTCAACCATACTCACATTCAAATTCACTCAATGTACTTATATTATTGTACTACCATCAGGTAGTATTGTGCTATCCATTTCTGAATTTTTATAATTAGTCCTGTTGCACAGTCTGTATTCCTTCAGCACCAGATGCCCAATCTCTACTTTATTTCTATCTCCTGATAACCTGTGTTCTTAACTTCAACTCTCAAAGTTCACTCATTAATATTAATTCATATTAGTGAGACTGTGCAGTATTTGTCTTTTTGTTTCTGGCTAATTTCACTCAGCATAATGTCCTCAAGTTTCATCCATGTTGTTACATGCTTCATGACTTTATTCTATCTTACAGCTGCATAAAATTCCAAAGTATTTATATACCACAGATTGTTTAGCTATTCATCCGCTGATGGACATTTGGACTGTTTCCATCTCTTGGCAGTCGTAAATAATGCTGCTATAGACATCGGTGTGCAAATGTCTCTTTATGTCCTTGGCTTCAAATTCCTCTGAATATATATGTAGCAATGAGATTACTGGATCATATGGCAATTCTACACTTAGCTTCCTGAGGAACCACCAAACTACCTTCCAGAGCAGTTTTACCATTTTACATTCCCACCAACATAGATAAGTGTGCCTCTTTCTCCACATCCTCTCCAGGATGTGTTGTTTTCTGTTTTTGTTTTTTTGTTTGTTTTTTATAATGGCCATTCTAGTGAGTGAAATGTTATCTCATTGTGGTTTTGATTTGCATTTGCCTAATAGCCAGTGAAGTTAAGCATCTTTTCGTGTGCCTTTTAGCCATTCGTATTTCCTCTTCTGAAAAATGTTTGTTCGTATATTTTTTTGTATTACAACATTCATTACAGTTTTATTCTTTTTTTATTTTTAACTTTTTTGTTGTATAGTATAACATACATTCAAAGCAAAGAAATAAAAAAGCAATGATTTTCAAAGCACTCTTCAACAAGTAGTTACAGGAGATCCCAGAATTTGTCATGGGCTACCATACGATCCTCTCATATTTCTCCTTCTAGCTGCTCCAGAATATAGGAGATTACAGGGCTTAAATATTTTTTTATCATCCCAATCGACTTTTTTTCCTTCTTTTTTGGTGAAAAATAATATATGTACAAAAACGCTATAAATTTCAAAGCACAGCACCACAATTAGTTGTAGAACATATTTCAGAATTTGACATGGGTTACAGTTTCACAATTTAGGTTTTTATTTCTAGCTGCTCTAAAATACTGGAGACTAAAAGATATATCAATGTGATGATTCAGCATTCATATTCATTTGTTAAATCCTAACTTCTCTGTATAACTCCACCATCACCTTTGTTCTTTCCATCCCTCTCTTTAGGGGTGTTTGGGCTATGGCAATTCTAAATTTTTCATATTGGAAGGGTCTGTCACTAGTATGGGGTAGGGAGATGGAACTCACAACATGCAATAGCAGTTTCCCCCTGTACCCTGGACTTAAACACACTTTGCTCAAGAATCATATTTTTAAAGTAGTTCTTGTGAGAACTAATTCATATTTCTAGTGTTAATCGGTGGGACCCATAGGTCTATACAACCCCTTTCAATCTTGTCCATTTTTTAATTGGGTTGTTTGTCTTTTTATTGTTGAGGTGAAAAATCTCCTTTTATATGTTGGATACTAAACCCTTATCTGATATGTGGTTTCCAAATATTGTCTCCCATTGCGTAGGCTGCTTTTTTACTTTCCTGACAAAGTTATTTAGTGTACAAAGTGTTTAATTTTGAGGCGATCCCATTTATCTATTTTTTTTTTAATTTCTCGTGCTTTGGGTGTAAAGTCTAGGAAATCACCTCCTATTACAAGATTTATAAGATATTTCCTTACATTTTCTTCTAAAAGTTTTATGGTCTTAACTCTAATGTTTAGGTCTTTGATCCATTTTAAGTTAATTTTTGAATAGGGTATGAGATATGGATCCTCTTTCATTTTTTGAAGAGGCTGCTCTGTCCCATGTGGGTTGGCTTGACCACCTTATCAAAGATCAATCGTCCATAGATGAGGGTCTATTTCTGAACATTCAAATCAATTCCACTGGGGTCTTCATGCCTTTACCATGCTGTTTTGACCACTATAGCTTCAAAATATGCTTTAAAGTCAGGTAGTGTGAGATCTTCCACTTCATTTTTCTTTCTCAAGATATTTTTAGCTACTCGGGCACCCTGTCCTTCTAAATAAATTTGGTTATTGTTTTTTTCTATTTATGCAAAATAAGTTTTGGGGGTTTTAATTGGTATTGCATTGAATATATAAATCAATTTTGTGTAAAATTGACATCTTAACTATATTTAGTCTTCCAGTCTATGAACATGGATACCCTTCCATTTATTTAGGTCTTCTATGATTTCTTTTAGCTATTTTTTACAAATTTCTAAGTCTTTTGTACCCTTAATTTTATTCCCAAATATTTGATTCTTTTGGTTGTTATTGTAAATAGAATTTTTTTTTTATTTCCTCCTCAGGTTGCTCATCATTAGTGTATTGAAACACTACTGATTTTGGGGTGTTGATCTTCTACCCTGCCCCTTTGCTGTACTCATGTATTAGCTCTAGTAGCTTTGCTGTAGATTTATGGGATTTTCGACATATAGTATCATGTCATCTGCAAACAGAGAGATTTATTTCTTCCTTTCCAATTGGAGGCCTTTTATTTCTTTTTCTTTTCTATTTGCTCTGGCTAGAACTTCCAGCACAATGTTGAATGACATTGGGCATTCTTGCCTTGTTCCTGATCTTAGAGGGAAAGCTTTCAGTCTTTTCCCATTGTGAATGATGTTAGCTGTCACTTTTCATATATTCCTTTTATCATGTTGAAGACGTTACCTTTTATTCCTATTCTTTGAAGTGTTTTCATCAAGAAAGGATGTTGAATTTTGCCGAATGCCTTTTCTGCATCAATTGAGGTGATTGATTGTTTTTCCGCTTTGACTTATTGATATGGTGCATTACATTAATTGATTTTCTTGTGTTGAACCAGACTTACATACCTGGAATAAATCCCACCTGGTCATGGTGTATAATTCTTTTAATGTGCGCCTGAAATTGATTTTCAAATATTTGTTCAGGATTTTTGCATCTTTATTTATGAAAGAGATTGGTCTGTAATTTTCTTTTCTTGTAGTATCTTTATCTGGCTTTGTTATCAGGGAGGTGTTGGCTTCATAGTATGAATTAGGTAGCTTTCCGTCCTCTTCAATTTTTTTGAAGAATTTGAGCAGGATCAGTACTAAGTCTTTCTTGAATACTTGGTAGAATCCATATGTGAAGCCATCTGGTGCTGGACTTTTCCTTTTTGAAAGCTTCTTGATGACTGATTCAATCTCTTGTGATTGGTTTTTTGAGGTCATCTACTTCTTCTCGAGTCTATGTCGGTTGTTCATGCTTTTCTAGGAAGTTGTCCATTTCATCTACATTGTCTAGTTTATTAGCATATAGTTGCTCATAGCATCCTCTCATTACCTTTATTTCTGTGGGGTCAGTGGTTATGACCCCTCTTCCATTTCTGATTTTATTTGTTTACATCCTCTCTCACTCTCTCTCTCTCTTTTTTTTGTCAACTTACCTAAGCGTCCATAGATTTTATTGATTTTCTCAAATAACCAACTTCTGGTTTTGTTTATTTTCTCAATTGTTTTCACATGCTCAATTTCATTTATTTCTGCTCTGATTTTCATTATTTCTTTCCTTTTGTTTAATTTACTCTTTGTACCCCCTTCCTTTCTTCCTTCCTCCCTTCCTTCCTTCCTTTCTTTACTCATCTGTCCATACCCTGGATAAAAGTAACATCAAACACACAGTTTTCAAAAACATACAGTCACATTGTGAAAGTTATAACTTTATACAATTGTCTTCAAGAATCAAGGCTAAGCCAACTGGAGGGGGCCAAGATGGTGGCTTAGCAATGTGCGCGTTTTAGTTTGTCCTCCAGAACAACTACTAGATAACCAGAAACAGTACAGAACAGCTCCCGGAACCACGTTAGTGACCGGACACACAGCGTGCCCAGGTCTGGAGCAGCTAGACCGATTGCAAGTCTCCAGAATCGTAAGTTCCCTAAGCTGCGGCAGCCAGTGGCCGGCGCCCCTCCCCCATAGTCGGCTTCTCGGAGGGAAAGGAAAGAGTAGCGGGGACTGAGTCCAACCAAGCGCCAATTGTGGCATTAATAAACAAATTCTGATTACTAAAAATAGGCCCCCAGCTCACGCAAAACTGGGCAAGTCAGAAGTCGCTTATTGGGCTAACCGAAAAAGAGGAAAGGGGACAAAACGGGGGTTTTTGTGGCTGTTTCTATGGAGACTTGGCCGCCTCTGGATTCAGCGGCGGGACTTCTCGGGCTGCAACTGCCCCACGCATAGGCAGAAACAGACTGCTTTCAGGGCTGTCTCCCACCTGAGCCTTCCCCAGGGGAGGGGTGAAGCCCAACTTAGGTGGAATCCCTCTCTCAAGGAACTCAGACCCCCGGGCTTGGCAAATTGAAGCCATTAAAACCAGCCTACAACCTCTCCTCTGTCTCGACCACGCCCCCAGCAGGGAGAGCCTTCCAAAGTTAAAGGAGACACGACATCTTTTGCTGGTGGGACCCACAGGCAGACAAGCACCACATACTGGGCAGGATAAGAAAAACAGAGCCCAGAGACTTCACAGGAAAGTCTTTCAACC
>PVIY010058250.1:0-12535 GCA_004026745.1 Myrmecophaga tridactyla | reverse complement strand
GCACATTGCTAAGCCGCCATCTTGGCCCCTCCCCAAAAGATATTTATCTACCCCCAACATAACCAAGAAATATAAAATTGTGGAGAGAAAATAGGATAGTGGTAATAAAAAGTTCTATTTGGAAGAGAATTTAGTAGCCATAGGTCACATCTTTCTGTACAAGAACAGTAAAAACCATTCTGCTTCTGAGCAATTCAAGTAAGTGCCAGGGAACGGACAGCTTTAAAAACTTCCCCCTTTTCCCTAGGATGCATGGCAGATGCATTTTACAGTGGAATAGTTGTCCCCTTCCTCAGGGAATATATTACTGTAGTGCTTGGGAGGAGCCCTGGGATCAGACTTCTCCCAGGTCCCAATCATATCTCCTGCTACTATTCCCAGCTCTCTGACTTTGTATGCATTAACTTTACCTTGTGACTGAAAATTGAACGTTTCAAAAATATCACCTAATTTCTAACCAGGAAAACAAACAAAACCACTTTAAATATTCCAAGTGTCAGAGAGACTATAACGTAAGGAATTGGCTACTTAGGTGAATGGAGAGCTGAGATGCTAAATAGGAGATGGTCAAGCCAACCAGAGATGAGCAAAAGCATGAAGCCACAAACCCCCCTAGGATGAGAGGACAAAGAGACTAGGAGCCAGGATTACTAAACAGACAATGAAACACTGACATCAGGTCTGCGCTAGATCCAGTAAGAAGAGTCAGCTGCTAATGGAAATGCCTCTCAAGGTATTTAGGGAGAAGAAGGAGTACACTTTTCCCCTCCTGCCTTCAACTTTCCAGGCTTGCCTCTCATTGTCTGAACTCAGTTGAAGCTAGCTCACTCAGAAGCCAGGAGAACACAGATTGGAGGGCCTGTGCACACAGATCAGAACAGGAAAAGCACAAGAAAGGGCTCTGCCAATAAACATGCCCAGGTCTGACATGCCATTGTATTAGTTTCCTAGGGCTTCTATAACAAATTACAGCAAGTTTGGTGGCTTAAAACAACAGAAATTTATTCTCTCATAGTTCTGGAGGCCAGAAGTCTAAAACCAAGGTGTTGTTAGGGCTGGTTCCTTCTGAAGGCTCTGAGGGAGAAACTGTCTCATGTCTCCTCCTTAGCTCCTGGTAGTTGCCAGCAATCCTTGCTGTTCGTTGGCTTCCGAATACATTTCAATGCCTGCCTCCATCTTAACAGTACCCTCCTCTCTGTGTCTCTGTGCCCTTTTCTGTCTTTATAAGGACCCTCTCATTGGAGTTTGGGCCCATCCTCATCCAGTATGATCTCATCTTGAGCCTTATCTTAATTATATCTGCAAAGACCCTATTTCCAAATGTCACATTCTGAGTTTCCAAGTGGATGTGAATTTTGGGAGGACACTGTCCAATCCCCTACAGCATCCCTTCAACATCTTCAAATTACAGAATTCTCCATCATCTTGGATTGTTGACCTAAAGCACAAAGCACCTTTCTTAGCAAAGTCCAATTTTCTTCATTCTCTGGTTTCAGATATACTAACTTTGATCTAAAGTTGTCTTTTCCTTATAGAATGAGACCAATTAGGAAACAGTTCAGCTGCAAGCATTTGTAAACTCAACTAATGATGATCATTAGAGAAATCACAGACACCTGTTAAGTGGCCATGGCCCAGCCTTCATCTACCCCAGGTCCTTTCCTACTGCGTGCCATCCCACAACCTGCGGGAGATGAGAAGTCTAACCAAAAGGCCTGGCCAGACATTAGACCGGGAAACTTGGAATAAGCAGCACCAGGTGCTTATCAGAACAGGAATTCTCAGTGGCAGGGCCCTCCTCCCCCTGAGGTGGGATAAAAACCACAAACAGTGTAGGTTTGTCTCTTTTCACCTATACGAAGTGGGTTGTGGGAAGTTGCCATCCACTGACCCTGCCCTGGGGCAGTTTTTGGTCACCCTGGGAGACCAGTCGTGATGGGACTTCTTTCCCTGCTCTTTTGGGTGCTGTATGCCATGTAAGTAACAAAGAAATTATTTCCCCTTCTGGATTTTTTTAATACTGTGTGAGTAATTAAGGGATCACTTGCTTAATTCTGTTGTACCCTGAACCTGTGTTTCCACAACCCACTGCTGTATAGCTACCTGCCCCACAGTGACTTAAACAGAGAAAGTTGGTTTGTTTTTTTTTTTTCATTTCACTGGCTCTAAGCTTGGATTTTTTTTTTACCTCTGAGCTTGGATTGTCATTTATAATTGTTATAAAAAGAAAGCACTGTGGTATTGTATAATTGTCAGGTTTTTTTTCTAAAAAATAAATAATAATGTGTCTTACAATCAATGGTATCTTCGATTTGATGAAGCACAGTATTTGTTTTATGCAACATGGGGCCTGGAGTGGCCAGTCCTGACCTGCTAAATAGAGGTTGACAAGGAACAAGTGGTTGAAAATGGATGGCAAGTAAAAGTACAAAGATGTGTATGGGGATAAAAAAACATAAGTTGAAATTTAGTTATCTTTGAGGAAATATAGAGAAATGTAACTGGGAAAACTTACACTTCAATTGTACCTCCAATTGCAAATATGATTTTCTAAGGTGAATGGTGGCTACAAACACTGTTAATTTGCTTTCTGTGTCTTTTTGTTTATCTGAAATAGTTTATTAGAATTGTAATGAAAGCTAAATTAAATTATTTGAAAGTCTCACTGAAGGCATTCTGCTGTAAATGAATGAAAAACCAAACAATGATTGATTTAGGTTTCTGGCAGTATGCAGGTAAGATATCCTTAAAGGCCCTCCTGACTAAAATAACTAAATCGCTAGATTTAAAAATGAAAGGAAGATTTCGAAACCTCCTACAAAGTTACATGAATCAAAACAATGAGATTCTAGATAAGGATAAACATATAGGTCCATTCATTAGAACTGCACATCCAGAAATAAACCCTCACATTTATGATCAACTGATTTTCAACAAGGATGCTAAGAAAATTTAATGGGGAAAGAATAGTCTTTCTAAAAATGATTTGGGGGCAACTAGATATCCACATACAAAAAAATGAAGTTGCGGTGGGGGCACGGGTGGTTCAGTGGTAGAATGCTTGCCTTCCATGTGGGAGACCCAGGTTCAATTCCCGGACCATGCACCTAAAATTAAAAAAAAGAAAAAGTTGTACTCTATACAAAAATTACCTCAAAATGTTTCACAGACCTAATTGTAAGAGTTAAAACTATAAAACCCTAAAGCTAAAACTATAAAATTCTAGAAGAAAGCATAGGTGTAAATCTTCATGACCTCGGATTAGGTAATGGTTTCTTAGTTATAACACCAAATGCACAAGTAACAAAAGAAAAAATAGATACATTGAACTCCATCAAAATTAAAAACTTCAGGCAGGCCATAGTAGCTCAGCAGGCAGAGTTCTCTCCTGCCATGCCAGAGACCTGGGTTCGCTTCCTACTCATGAAAAAAAACATAATTTAAAACTTTTGTGCTTCAAAGCCACCATTAAGAAAATGAAAAGCCCACAGAATGGGAGAAAAATATTTGCAATTCATAGATCTAATGTGACTAATATCCAGAATATATGAGAGACTCTTACAACTTAAACAATGAAAAGCAAATAAATAAACAGGCAAAGAACTGAATAGACATTTCTTCAAAGACATGAAATGTCCTGAAGAGGCAAAGCATCGAGACGGACAGTAGAGATTGCCTAGAGCCAGGTGGCAGGGCGTAGATGGAGACTGCTATGTGTACAGGGTTTCTTTTGAGGGTAGTGAAAACACTAAAAAATTAGGTAGTAATGATGGTTGCACAAGTCTGTGAACGTACTAAAAACCACTGAATTGTACACTTTAAAGGGGAACATTTTATGGTATATGATTTATATCTCAATAAAGCTTTTTTTTTTTAAAAAAGGAAAAAATTAAAGGGGGTATTTAAAAAATAGATCAGTGAGTTACCACCAAAGTAACAAATACACCAAGCCATGAAATGATGTAAACCCAGGAATCCGAGGACATAAGCAAGCATCAATGCCAGCTTTTGCCCTGACAGTTTCTGCTGAATTCTGGAGACTTTAAACGTGCTTTTGGTAACTGCAGAGGGTGTGTGTGCGTGTTGGGGTGGGGGGGTAAGTGGGGAGCAGGATATATAGGCTGGGGCCCGCTAAAGGTAAGAATTATAATTAAAAGATCCCTACGAAAAGCTGATACTCTAAAGGGATACAACCATAGAGTAAGGATGAAAATGAAATAAACCCTGCTGTGTTTAACTCAACCCTTATACTGCACAAAGAAGAAAAATTATTCCCTGAAGATCCGTAATCACAAGACAGTATTCATACGGGTTTTAGTCTATATTCATGGACTTGTGCGTCAAAAAAAAGAAACAAACCTGAGTGCAGGATTTTACTTGCAGTGTCCCTAGTTGGGTGCATCCTCAGGAAATAGGCAGAAACAAATGCAAATCCTCTTAGAAGGCTCTGAAAAATTCCCACAAAGTTTCAAAGAAAATCAGCATAAGAGCCATTATCAAAAATTTCAAAATATATAAGTAAATAAGGCATTATGAGTGAGAACCATCATAAACAATAGGCAACAGAAGTAGACCCACAAAAGCTTCAGAAACTAGAAATAACAGATACATATCCCTCTGCTTAATAAAGTAGAAACTTAAAGAAAGAAAGTAGAAACTTAAAATGTCAGCATGAATAGACCATTGCACCTAGCAAATAGGGAATAATAATTTTTGAAGTTTGTATGGAATAGTAGTCTTGAAAATTGATACCATTATAGGCCATAAAATAGCCTCATTAAATTTCAAAAGATTAATTTATATAGACCACATTCTCTGATCTCAGTTTATGTTAGAAATGAATTTACAAAGATAACTTGGAAAACCCCATTCATTTGGAAATTTAAAACAGAAAAAACTCATCTAGGCTACTCACAGGTCGATGAAAAAAAAAAACAACAAAATATAGATAATGCTTGCAATTAAACAATAATAGAATATGTATGTTAAGGAGTTAGTGAAGAGAGTTCCCTTAACTGCTTGTATTACAAAAGAAAGGCTAAAAATGAATGAAAAACATCCAACTTAAGTAGTTAGGAAACGAATGCAGGATACATCTAAAGAAAGTAGAAGGAAATAATGAAAATGTAAATGTAGGAAAAATGTAGTTAATAAAAATAAGATAAAAGCAGATACAATAGAGAGGACTAACAAAGCCAAAAGTTGATTCGTCAAAGACACTACTAAAATGAAACTACTGAGAATCCAATCAAGGTGAAAAGAGAGAAGAGCAATAAACATTATTTAGAATTTAAAACTAATAAAACATAACTATTGAAACCCCAGAAATTAAACAGATAATAGGTATTATAAAAAAATTATGGCAATAAATTGGAAAATTTAGAGGTAATGAAGAAATTAACATAAAATACAACTCACCAAAACTGATTTAAGAAAAAGTCAATAGCCTGTTACCTATTAAAGCAATTGGAAAAGTTGAAAATTTTATGACAAAGGGGAAAACAGCAGGACAAGGTAATTTAGCAAGAGAATTTTACTATATAATCAAAGCATTGTGAAATCCAAGCTTATATGAATTCTTCCAGAGGATTGAAAAAGAAGGGATGCTCTCCAATTCATTTTTTGAATGACATAACTTTAATACTAAAACAAGACATAGATGGCACATAATAGAAAATTACAAACTAGCCACACTTATGAACATAGTTTAAAAAATCCTAAACAAAATTTTAGCCAACACAATCCAGTAATATATAAAAACATAATGCATTATGACTAAGTAGGGTTTCTCCGAGGAATACAAGTTTAACATTTTAAAACTGATAGGAACAAGAGGAAGATGCCCACTAGTATCATTTCAGTCTTCAATTGGAAGTCCCTGCCAGTGTAGTAGAAGAAGGAAAAAAAACGCAAAAGAATTACATAAGAAGAAACAAAAACACCATTATTTGCAGACAGAAGTTTGTTTTGAAACCCCTAAAGAATCTATTAAGTTTTCTGATATTAAACAGATTTATGTTAGAAATGAATTTACAAAGATAGCTTGTCATTTTTATACACTACCAACTATTAAAAAGTATAACTTGAAAAACATCATTCAAAATAACAAAAAAAACCCCAAAACATCTAGGAAACACACACATGCACATGTATATAACAAGCCTTGCATAAATAAAATCATAAAATTCTTTTAAAAAATATTAAAGAAGACTACATAAATAGAAGGGTAAGCCAAGCCCTTGGAAAGGAAAATTCTATGTTATAAAGTCATCAATTTTCTCCAACTCAGAGAAATTCACTAGGTAACTTCTTAATCTTTCCATGCCCAAAGATAATAGTGCATGGGCAATTGTAACAAGCAAGGCTTGAAAAGGGCAATGTAACCAGGGATTCAGTTCCCTAAAAAATGAAGGACCGGGTTCATCCCACCAAGTCAAGCACCCAAAGAGAAGTTCTGACTAAGGAAAATCTAGAATGTGTGGTACCCAATGGAGATGATGACTATCAATTATAGCCTCTGGACCAACAGCCTCAGCAGAGACTCTGTTTGCCCCATTAACTTATCTATCCTTAACCCTTTTATTCTCCTCTTTGACGGGGAACTACACATTGAAGCTCGAAATATAAGTGACAGGATAAAGCAGACATAGTGTGGGCCCTGAGTGGATCTTCACAGTGCAAGGGCTATACTTGAGCAGATTCCCAAAGGGCTCCACATCCCCCCAGCCTATCCTGGACAGCTCGTGCGGACGCTAATGTCTGCCTACTTCTCTGCCTGAGAGAATTCTCCAGCTGCAGCAGCATACCAGCCAACACCAGACAACCCTTAAGTGTTAGGGAGTTCATGCCCCAGGGCTGGTCTTCAACCAATTTGGGACAGAAGTTGGTGGATAAAAACCCCAGTTTCCTCCTCCCTTAGTGGGACAGTTCTGATGGGTGTCTCACACTTGCAGAGTTCCTGGCAGGAATGAGCCCCAGTTGCTCGTAGAGGTGACCTGCCCAACAACATACACTTCATGGGCGTTTTTACTCCCTGTTTCACCTTCTCACTCCTCTGTAGTGCTTTCTGTGGTCACTGCCCTAAATAAGCCGCTTATACATAACTCTTCATCTTAGGATCTACTTTAGGAGGTATTAAACCAAGTCAAAACCCAAATGTCCATCAACAGTAGGATGGATACATTGACGTGTAGTCATTAAATGGAATGTGCCAAACGTAATGTTAGGTGAAAGAAGAAAGTCACAGAAAAATATCTATAGCTTGATTTCATTTACATAAAATATATAACAATGAAAAACGAAACAAAGTAATGTTTAAGGAAACAGACAAGGCAGTAAAACTATAAAGAAAGCATGAGAATGATTATCCTAAAAGTCAGCCTAACGGTGGCCTCTGGGACTGGAAGAGAAAGGACTTCTAAGGTACCTGTAATGATCTATTTCTTAACCTGATTGTGTATGCACAGGTGTTTCTAATATTATTATTCTTTAAATTATACATAAACAGTTCCGACAGGGTGCAGTGAAAAGTGGAGCGCAGCCTATGTTCTCCCGACCTTCCAGGCTCTCCAGTTCAGAGTGACATGTGAGCTGAGGCCTGGGGTGGGCTGGGGCGCAGCCCTGCGGAGACCCAGAGTCCTGCCTCATCTGCGCACTGGCCAGGCCCAGAAACCCGCCTTCCCCTCCCCACAGTGGAGGTCTCTATGAGCCTGGGCCTCCGGCTTTTCCTGTCTTGGTGGCTAACCCAGAGTGGCCAATTTGGGCAGTGGGTGGGGTGGGGGAACTAGGGCTCTCAAGCACCCAGAAAGTGGGTCTGTGTGGACCCCAGCTCAGTCACCTGGAATCTGGGGTGCACACACTTGGGATGACTACTCTGTCCCAACTAGATGAGATGCCACCCCATTCCTACAACAATGGACAAAGGCTTGAGAGTGCCTGGAAGATGAAGTGAGCCCTGGATGACCACTTGTTGAATGGTTAGCTGGCCATCAGGCAGTTAGTCTTGCTTCTACCAGAGCTTGCTTGATATTGAAAAAGAGAAATAGTAGAATAATGTGCACATTTTTCCAATAAGAAGTGCCCACCACCTTTGGGAAGATTTATTGTGTATATAAGAAGAAAAAGCTGCTCTCAACTTTGCCCCCAACCTTTTAAAAGAAAACTTTTGTTACATCTAGGCTTTCTAGATGTAAGAGGTTGCTGACATATGATAAAGTTAGACAATCACATGTTTTATATTGCCCAATTCTTAGGGAAAAAATCATAGAAATGTCTTCTGGAAATGACTTTGAAATGGAATTTAGACTGCCTCTAGAATTGACATCAGAAGCAATACATCCATGCTTGTTCTGTGAGTGAGAGGACATAGACCAAAGGCTAAGAAGAGGAAGAGAAGAAAATTCTATGGAAGATTGGCCATATTTACAAAATACTTTCATATTATAATTATTGTTCTGAAGTGGGATAAAATAGGACAATTACAGGTCCCTGGATTCCTATCCAGCTCTGAAAGAATTAATGGTCCCTGGTTTCTGATCTAGCTCCAAAGGAATTAATGCAAACTGAAAATTCCCTAAAGCAAGAATCTCCCCTAGAACCCTGAAACTCCCTAAAACCATTAAGCTTGTAAAATCATGGGCCCGAAATGGATTTTTAGTTAATGACAGAAAGCCTGGGGTTAGAAAAATTATTAAACATCTGCCCAAAACAAATTTTGAGGGCTAATGGCAGGCCACAAGCACCGAGAGTTATCTCCTTCTGAAACAAAGAAGACACCTGGTCACTATGGAAACCTGCTACTAACAAATCTTCCCTATAAAACAAGCTAACCCCTTGCCATTAGGCATGTGTCTCTACGTTGAGCATGCCTGTGTTATCCCTTTAGCAAGTACTTCTCTCTTTAAAAAACTTTACTACTTACTCCTACTTGTCCCTGCTTGTCTCTGAATTCTTTCTGCGACGAGAGCCCCAAACCTAGAATGGAACTTTACTGACACTGGTGTCAGCGAGGCTTTAGTTACAGTTCTGTGTGTGAATTTTATTTATAAAAAGTACTTAATGCTAAGTACTTTTTTGAGATATCTCTTCTTTCTAGATGTTTTGGAGTGCCTGACATATGTAAAAGTAGAGGTAGTAAAGGAACACATTTTGGTATTATCTTTCTGTTAAAATTCATATAAAATATTGTGGGGTTTTTTGGAATGGCTAAGCCACCTCTCTGAGTAGTACCCATTTTGTGCACTGGTTTGGGAGAGGAGGGAGAAGGAAGTGCAGAGGGCTCTATACCAGTATGTTTACAGTGAAGCAAGATTAACCATTGTCCCTATGTTTGTGCTTTTGAATTTACTTTGCTATGTATATAGTATATGTAACGGATAAACACATCTTAATCTACAGCTAGTCTTCTAGATGTTAAAGAGGTTGCCAGTTTATGACAAAAATAGAGTTAGTAAACTAATACATCTTGTATATTTTGTATTAAAATTCCTAGGAGAGATTTTCTTCTGAAATTTTGAGCATCATAGCCCCCAGGGTTGTTGAAGGAGGGATAAAAGGGAAGGATTCTAGACCAGAATATTCATATTTAAGAGACACTTTCAGATTAACTGTTGTTACATGTGTGCAGTTTATTCAAGATGCTCTGTATATAGTCCTTATTTGAAACATCTAGTCTGTCCAGATGTTTAGACGTGCCCAATGTATGTTAAAAGCAGAAGTATTCCCAGTGTCTGCCCATGTTAAAAAAAAGTAGAAGTAGTCAAATATTACTTCATAAATATCATTTTGCTCAAATTCATAGGAAATGTCTTTTGGAAATGGGGTTGCTAAACCATCTCTGTGAGCAGCATACTGCTGTCTATATATTCATTCTGTGCTTTGGAGGAGATAGGAGAGAAGCAATTGTAAAAGGTAATATGCTAATGTGTTCAGGCTTAGACAATTTCAGGCAAATTTTTTTCTGTATGTTCTGTGCATTTTGTTTGGCTGTATATATAATAATATAATGGATAAATGAGTCTTAATTTTGCAACTTCTAGTCTAGATTTTAAAGAGGTTGCCAGTATATGACAAAGGCGAGTTAGTAAAATTAGCATGTTTTGGATACTTTGTGTTGAAATTCACTGGAAAGTTTGTCTTCTATAAATGACTTTTGCATATGAATTTGTTCAACCACTTCTAAGAATTCCACTTGACAGTACTTATCCATTGAACTGGTGATAGAGAAAAGGAAATGAGGAAGGAATGATTCAAAGTCAAGATAGTCATATTCAGGAGATTCCTCATATTAAAACTATTGTTATGTGTGTACAGTTTTTTTAAAAAAAAACATTACTGTGTATGCAGTGGATGAGTTAGTCCTTATTTAAATATTCTAATCTGTCTAAAATTTGAAAAGTGCTTGATGTATTTAAAAATAGAGATAGGAAAACATTGTAAGTAGCTTTTAAACAATTGATGGGAAATATTGTCTTTGGGAAAGGAATTATTAAACCACTTCTGAATGTTATACTCTTGTTCTTATTCATTGGTTTGAGGGAGGTGGGAGGGAAGAAATGGCAAAAATGTTTTGCTAATGTGTACTAGAGAATTCTGATAATCTATTGTCCTGTGTGTTATGTGCATTCATTTAACTTTGCTTTACTGTATATGTTGTGTACATACTGGACAAATGAGTCCTAATTTTATAATATCTACTCTCTAGATATTAAAGAGTTGGCAATGTATGGCTAAAAAAGAGTTAGTAAGCTAACATATTTGGTACACTTTGTGTTAAAATTCATAGAAAATCTGTCTTCTGAAAATGACTTGGAAATGAAATTGTAAAACTACATCTAAATGATGTGGTGCCTGTAACTCATCCCCTGGGTTTGTGGTGGAGAAAAGGAATTGAGGGAAATGAAGGGCTTTATACCAGAATGCTTCTATTTAGGAGATACTTTAAGATATTACCATTATTTCATGTGTGTAGTTTATTCAACACTACTCTGTATATAGCGGACAAATTTAAGTCCTTATTTGAAACGTCTAGTCTTCCTAGATGTTTAGATGTGCACAAAGTATGTTAAAAGTAGAGGTAGTAAAATAACTCAGTTTGTAGATAATATTTTGTTAAAATTCATATGAAATATCATTTGGAAATAGAATCGTCAAACCACCTCCAGAGTAGTACACATTCTGTTTATGCTGATTCAGGGTCTGAGAGAGAAGGAAGAGCTAAGGGCTCTAAGCCAGTAAGTCTGTACTTGGGCAAGATAAACCATCATCCTTTATGTTCTGTGCACTTTGTTTTACTTTACTATATGTAATAACATTTATAGTGCAGAAATGAGTCCTATTTTTTTATCATCTAGTCTTTCTTGATGTTAAAGAAGTTGCTAGCGTATGACAGAAGTAGAGTTAGAAAACTAGAACGTTTTGCACATTTCGTATTAAAATTTACAGGGAAGGGCAGGCTACGGTGGTTCAGTAGGCAGGAATGCTTGCCTGCGATGCCAGAGGACCTGGGTTCGATTCCCAGTGCCTGCCCATGTAAAAAAGAATTTACAGGGAAGACTTTGCTCTGAAAATGATAGAATTTTACTTGCAAAAGCGAAATTGTTAAAGCATTGCAGATGCAACCACTGGTTTGATAGAAGTGAGAAGTGGAAGGGTTCTAAGCCAGAATATTTCTATTTAGAAGACAGTTTCAGATGATATTCTTTGTTATATGTGTGTGATTTAAGACTTTATTTAAAACATCTAGTCTTTCTAGATGCTTAGGAGTATACAACATGTTAAAAGTAGAGTGTGCAAATAACACTTGAAATATTTTTTCTGTTACTACATGGGAATGGCATTGTTAAACTAGATGTCTTGGGGCAGTATGCTGCAGGGTTTGTGGGGAGGGGGGCAGGGAAGGAAATGCAGAGGGAAAGATTCTTTACAACCAGAGTTGTTAGACAAGTTCAGATTGCTCTATATAGGCATTTTGTTATTGCTGTAGAGAACAAGTCTTAATGTCCAAATATATATTTTAAATAGAGGTAGAAAGATACTCCCTGTAGACATACAGGAAGGACTGTCTCCTGGGGGTGACCTTTGCTAATCTATCTCTTAGAGCTAGACATATTTCTGTACTAAGTCATTGAAATGCTGAAAGAGAAAGAAGAGGAAGGGCAAGGGAAGGGCTCTTTGCTAGTATCTCTGTATCTAGAAGACAGTTTTAGATTATAACTGTAGCACTCTATGCATTTTTTTTGTAAAATACTTGTGTTTACTTGTATCTGATGCTTCTTTTATCTACCGTATGGACAGATGAGTAAAACATATGGATTAAAAATAAATAAAGAACAGGGGGAACAAATGTTAAAATAAATTTAGTAGATTGAAATGCTAGTGATCAATGAAAGGGAGGGTTAAGGGGTATGGTATGTATGATTTTTTTTTCTGTTTTCTTTTTATTTCTTTTTCTGAATTGATGCGAATGTTCTAAGAAATGATCATGATAATGAATATACAACTATGTGATGAAAAAAGAATGTTCATATTGTATGTT
>PVIY010058248.1:0-12533 GCA_004026745.1 Myrmecophaga tridactyla | reverse complement strand
GGGAATCGAACCCGGGTCTCTGGCGTAGCAGGCGAGAATTCTGTGAGCCATGTGCCCCGCCGCTTCATGGTTTTTTAAGATTGAATAATGATGCGGAAAGGGCTTTGCTTGTCTGCTAAAGAGAACTTTGCCCTTGCAGTTTTTGTGAAAACTGCTTTTGGAAAGAAAAAGCAATGAACTTTACTGATTTGACATTTTTACACCTCCGTTTTTCTAATGTGGGCTATTTTTATTTTTATTGTTATTTTTACAGTGAGCTTTTTTATTTTTTATCTTTAGCGACACTTTTGGCTGTGTGACGAAGCTCCTCATCAAACACCATGACCACCAGCATTACCAACAGGATGGATCTGCACTCCCTGGGCTCCCGCATGTTCATCGGGAATCTCAATTTCCTGACGGTGAAGAAGGCTGACGTGGAGGCGCTCTTCTCCAAGTATGGCGAGGTTGTGGGTTGCTCTATACATAGGGGCTTTGCCTTCATTCAGTATAGTAGCAGGAGAAGTGCCCAGGCTGCAGTAGCAGGAGAGGATGGCAGAATGCTTGCTGGCCGGGTTTTAGATGTTAATCTGGCTGCAGAGCCGAAGGCGAAGCTAAGAAAGCAGGTTTGGAGCAATCGGCAGCAAAGACGTACACGTCAGGGCCGGAACACCCTTCTCCGTTCCCGCTACCCAGGTCTTCTTTTGACTTGCATCAGGATTATTATAGCAGGATATACAGCTACCCAGCATGTGTTCCTCCTCCTCTTCCTCCTCCTCTTCCTCCTCTCCCTTCTCTTCTTCCTCCACTTCCTCCTCCACTTCCTCCTACTTCTCCTCCTCCTCTTCCTTCTCCTCCTCCTCCTCCTCCACCTCCTCCTCCTATGGCTCAGGCTCTAGTGCCCACAACACGCCAATGTGTATCAGAAAACACATCACCAAAAGGCAGAAGTGGCTTCAATTCTGAGAGTGGGCAGCGGGGGCCTTCGAAGTCTGGAAAGGTGAAAGGAGCTGACCTGCAGATTATTAGGAAGGGGCTGGCCCAGATAAAACACAAAGTAAATTCGCTACTGGACGGGCTGGACAAAATTGAAAAGGAACAGAGCAAAGGAGGAGAGGGGAAGAATGCTACCTCAGACGAGGAGCAGAGCAGCAGCTCCATGAAGGATGATGAGATGTCTATGGAGACGGAGTCTGAAGGGGATGAGGATGACTCTGCTGAGGAGCTGAGCCTACCGGACAGTGATCGTGAAGATGGGGGCATGACCAGGTGAACACCATGGGAAAGGAAAGAGGTGGTGGAGTGGGGATCGGGGACACATGGAGTGCCTCTAACTCCTTCCTGTTTGCGTGTTTCTCACAGCTGGAGTTAAAGGATGCTGAAAAAGAGGCAGAAGAAGGAGAGGATGACAGAGACAGCATCAGTGGCGAGGAAGACTCTAAAGCACATATTAGGGTTTAGAAATGTTATCCCATTATTTCTTTATCTAGGCACTTGTCTAATAGCAATGTTTTTTTATAATAGCCACAATTTATTAAGCACTTACTATGTGCCAGATGCACAGCCAGAGTTTTTTTTTAAACGTTTTTTTTTTTTTGCGAAATACATAAAAAAAGCAATACAGTTCAAAGTACATTGTAACAAGTAGTTACAGAACACATGTCACAGTTTGGTTTGGGTTACAGATCCACCATTTCAAGTTTTTCCTTCTAGCTTCTTCCAAAACCCTGGAGAAAAAGAAATACCAATATAATGATACGGTAGTCAGTCATTTGTTAAATTCCAACTTCACTGTTATAATGCCTCCTTCTCCTTTGATCCTTCTCCCAGTCTGTAAGGATATTTGGGTAATACCCATTTTAACATTTTTCGTGTTGAGTAGGGGTGTCAACAATATGGAATAGAGGCTTGGAATTAGTTGTTCTTGGAGAGACCGGCTCCTCTGGGTCTCAGGACTTAACTGGCCTATGAACCATCTGAAGGTTTAGATTTCTGAATAATGAACTTAATGCGTCCAACTTTTGTAGGCTCTCCAACACAGCCCTGGGTGTTTAGGATTATCAGTAATGATGTTGGTTGGGGGTTGGCAAACCATGAAAGTTAACGTTATCTAGCTGAAGGTTGCATAACAGTAGCCCCCAGAATAGCCTGTTAACTGTGTTTGAACACTCTAGCCACTGATCTAAGATCAAATTTATCATCGGGTCCTCTCCCCTAGTATCTTCAGCACATGCTCACTGTTCTCCCCATCCTTGGCCTTCCCATGTTCATTAATTCATATTGCCCTGCCTCTAGTTCTTCATTTTTCACTTCCTTTGATGCTTGTAGTAGTTATGTTAAGCCTTACCCTGTAATTTTTGCTTTTAATTTTGATACCTCTTTATGACTTAACAATAAAAAGGATATGTTTTTATCAACTGTCTCCAAAATAGTCTCTTGTTATTTAGGAAGTACAGTTCTCATCATTCATACGTGAGTTCAGTAGTTGCTTCCCTAGCTGCAAAGGCAATCTCAACTATTTGGGTGGTACCTGTGAACAGCTTTGCATTAGAGATATGTGTGTTATATCCCACATAAGAGTACAGTGTGGGGCTGTGAAATGCAAATAACAGTGAATTTTTGTGGAATGAGAGATGGCATGTCATAAATATCCTCTAGAAAAATAATTAGGGTAATAGTCTTAAGATGTAGTTTCTACAGTTGATACTATGGGTTATGCTTGTGAACAGTCTGATGATTGGGACTTTCATTTCTCAAAATAAACAAGACCTTATTAATCCTGGAATTTGGAGGGAAAAAAAGATGTAAAATGTGAATTTGTGTTTAACAAAACTGAATTCTTACTTTTTGACAAACTTTAAGAATAGTTGAGTTATTATATAGGATGTTTGAAGACACTTCACAGATCTTTTTGGTAACTTAAGGTATGCAGATATGAGGTATATAAAGTATGCAGGGTATGCTTTATTAAGGAAAAGGGATGTAGATTAGTCCTAAAGTAAAATGACTGATTTTGCCAAAATGAGAAACAAAAATGTGTAGGACAAAATCTAAATGGATATAGAAAATTATAGAAAACTTGCGGAAGTGAATTTTATTTGTCATTGACAATGCCAAGATTTGATAGGCTTATATATATATAATTTTAAGAGCTTTCATATCAAACAGTAAATTCATGCAAAAACTGGAGTTTGGTTTTCTCTCTGTTAAAGTGATGAGGTTTCCTTGGATTGCTAGTCTATTCTTTTTCCTTTTTTTTTTGCATGGACAGTCACCAGGAACCGAACCCAGGTGTCCCGTATGGCAGGTGAGAACTCTGCCTGCAGAGCCACCGTGGCCTGCTCAATTACTAGTCTGTTCTTGATGAGAAACTATTTAAAAAGTTTTTTTGCATGTGGTATTCTGCCTAGAAGACAAAAATCCTGTGTCATCTCAGAATAATACTCTTGGCGATGTTTATATTGATCTTATGATCCTTTATTGTTTTAGAAAACAAGTCTTATCACTTTTAAAAGAACTAAGTCCCTTCCCTAACCTTGGTTAAATAAAGAATTAAATGTTGGTTCAAGTTACTTACTTCCCTGTTAAACATAAAGTGCAGACCTGACGAATTTTGACATTCTGTCTTCTTAAGGCCACACGTAAAGAATGCTTTTCGTATATTCAAACTGTCTTTGGGATTTTCTTGTGGACCCTTGGAAAATAGGTGATTTGTTCTTTTACCTTGTCAAAAAGAGGTGCTAGAATTAGTTTAATTTATTTGATGTATTATCGGTTGCACTGGAAGTGCCATCAAATCAAAGGGGATTTTTCTAACCTTCTGTAGGTGGAATTGGTGTGGGTAAAATATTATTTGTATGAATATTTACAAATGGTATAGAATTCCTAGAGATTTGGCAGTGTTCTCACTATACATGAGATATCCTGATTCTAATCTGCATGATATTAAACAACAGTATAATGTTACTGTTGTAACTTTAGTTATTCTTAGAAAATTTTATTTGACACAAGAACAACCAAATTTCCTTGTCTTACTCTGATGCTTCTGATTGTTTTATTCTGATGCTTCTCTAAAAATGCCTGCAGTCAGCCACAGGTCAGAGCTTCATCTTCAACGAGGAATTTTAAAAAGGAATTAAGGCAAATATATAAATTATGTTCTACCTGTTAATTAACATTACCCTGGTAAAAATGTAAAGGCGAGACAGGATGAAACTTCTGCGATGGTCTGTGGTTGATGACCTCAATATAAGTTAATTGTTAAATGCTTTTATTTGGGGAAATAGCTTCATTTGGAAAATGTGAATAAGGGAATTAGGGCCTAGATTGTAGGCTCTTGGAGCAGTCACATTTGTTCCTGGGCTTTGATTGTTATCTCTAAATTCTTTTTTAACTTTTTAAATTACATAATACAGCATATATAGAAAGCAAAGAAAGAAAAAAAGCAATAGTTTTGAAGCACTCTTCAACAAGTCATTACAGGACAGATCCCAGAGTTTGTCATGGGCTACCATACCATCATCTCAGATTTTCCTTCTAGCTGCTCCAGAATACAAGAGTCTAGAAGGAACAAACATTTTTTTATCATCACAATCGACTTTTCTTTTTTTGTAAAAAATAAATATATGCAAAAGAGCAATACATTTCAAAGCACTGCACAACAATTAGTTGTAGAACAGATTTCAGAGTTTGGTATGGGTTACAATTACACAATTTTAGATTTTTACTTCTAGCTGCTCTGAGATACTGGAGACTAAAAAAAATATCAGTTTAATGATTCAGCAATCATATTCATTTGTTAAAACGTGCATTCTCTGTATAACTCCACCATCACCTTTTGATCTTTCTGTCCCACTTTTCAGGGGTATTTGGGCTATGTCCATTCTAACTTTTTCATGTTGGAAGGAGTTGTCAATAATATGGGGTTGGGAAATGGAACTAGCCAATGCTCTGGAGAGGCTGGGCCCTCCAGGCCCCAGGATTTATCTGGTCCAGGGACCCATCTGGAGGTTGTAGGTCTCTGGAAAGTTACCCCAGCACACAGAACCTTTGCAGAATCTTGTATATTGCCCTCGGTGTTCTTTAGGATGAGTTGGAATGATTTTGGTTGGGGTTTGGCAAATTATAATAGGTAGCACTGTCTAACTGAAACTTGTATGAGTGACCTCCACGGTAGCCTCTGGACTCTATTTGAACTCTCTCTGACACTGATACTTTATTAGTTACACTTCTTTGCCCCTTCTTGTTCAGGATGGAATTGTTAATTCCACCGTGCCAGGGCCGGATTCATCCCTGGGAGTCAACTCCCATGCTGCTAGGGAGACTTTCACCCCTGGATGTCATGTCCCACATGGCAGGGAGGGGCAATAATTTCACCCACGAAGTTGGGCTTAGAGAGAGTGAGGCCACATCGGAGCGACAAAAGAGGTCCCCAGAAGTAACTCTTGGGCATACCTGTAAGTAGGCTAAGCTTCTCCGCTACCTACATAAGCTTCACAAGAGAAAACCTCAAGATCAATGACTTGGCCTATTGATTTGGGTGTCCCTAATGTTTGACACAGTATCAGAGGATTCCCTGATGGTAAAGTTTAATAGTTCCATATTTTTTCTCTCATCTCTCAAGGGACTTTTCCAATACTTTTTGATTATCTGCTTAATATATTCTAGGATGTATCCAGGCATTACATTAAGGTATACACAATTAAAGGGCCTTATTCTTTTACTGGGCTCCCTGTGTTTCAGTTGTTCATATGAGCTATCCAGACAGGTTGAGTTAGAAAATTTAGGTTCTGAACAAAATAAATGTTTCTTTCTTTGGTCTCAAAAGAGTAGCTGGAGTTCTAAAATGTAGACAATGTCTTCCTTACCCCAGTGCTCTGAATTACCTTAATTCCGATCTGATTGGCTTCATTCTTATTTCTAAATATCAGGTTATAGATATATAAAACAGCCTCTCAAAATCTAGAAATAATAATTATCACTCGGGACTAAATGTGTCTGCTACAAGAGCTTACAATCCAGGCCCCTGTTTTCTTATATGCATTTTCTAAAGGAGACCATGCAATAATCGTTCTTTCATCTCTGGCTTATTTTACCTCATCAAATGTCCCACAGGTTTATTCACATCATTGCATGCCTCATGACTTCATTCCTTTTTGTAGCAGCACAATATTCAATCATATGTATACACCATCATTAGCCAATATATTTCTCAGTTGGTGCATCCTTCAGCCGCCTGAATTCATTAGGCATCTTGAATAATACCCAAAGTCCACAGTCCATCAACACTCTCAATATTAGATGAGTTCATTGTTCCCAAGAGAAAGATAATCAATAAACACACCCTCACCAAATATGAAATCTAAACCTCCCTGTTCTAGTTTGTTAGCTGCCGGAATGCAATATACCAGAAACGGAATGGCTTTTAAAAAGGGAAATTTAATAAATTGCTAGTGTACAGTTCTAAGGCCAAGAATTAAAACAAGTTTATAGAAAAGTCCAATCAAAGGCATCCAGGAAAAGATACCTTGGTTTAAGAAGGCCGATGAAGTTCAGGGTTTCTCCCTCAAGTGAGAAGGCACATGGCAAACACAGTCAGGGCTTCTCTCTCAGCTGGAAGGGCACATGGCGAAGACGGCGTCATCTGCTAGCTTACTCTCCTGGCTTCCTGTTTCATGAAGCTCCCCAGGAGGCGTTTTCCTTCTTCATCTCCAAAGGTTGCTGGCTCATGGACTCTCTGCTTCGTGGTGTTGCAGCATTCTCTGCTCTCTCTGAATCTCTCATTCTCCAAAATGTTTCCCCTTTTATAGGACTTCAGAAACTAATCAAGACCCACCCAAACGGGTGGAGACATGTCATCCCCTAATCCAGTTTAACAACCATTCTTAACTAAATCACATCAACCAGGGAGATGATCTCATTAGTTTCAAACACACAGCATTAAGTAGAGATTATTCTACCTTTATGAAATGGGATTTATATTAAAACATGACTTTTCTTAGGGGGCATACTTCCTTTCAAACCAGCACACTCCCCTTAACACTTGTCCCTCCCCTCATTATTTACCTCTGCTATTACTGTACATAGCATGCAATAGCAGTTTCCCCCTTACCCTGGGCTTAAACATTCTTTGTACAAAAATCATACCTTTGAAGTAGTTCTTCAAGGACTAATTTATATTTCTAGTGTTAATCAGTGGGACATAGGTCTATACAACCTCTTTCAATCATGTTCACTATCAATATGGTAATATTACTAATAGACAAACTAGAGAACTTCTGTCACTTCTATTATTCCCCTACATTCAAGTTCAGCCTCATTAGCTAATCATTCACTCATCTCTAGCTTGTACATATCTCTAAGTCCCCTATATTCTGTATTATAAGCCTCTGATTTTACCTTTACCATGGTCATAAAAGTGAAGTCATACAGTATCTCTCCTTTTGTATCTGGCTTATTTCACTCAGCATTATGTCCTCAAGGTTCAGCCATCTTGTCATGTGTTTCAGGACGTCATTTCATTTTACTGCTGCCTAATAGTCCATCATACACACACACACCACATTTTGTTAATCCACTCGTCTGTTGATGGGCATCTGGATTGTTTCCATCTTTTGGCGATTTTGAATAATGCTGCTTTGAACATCAGTGTACAAATGTCTGTTTGTGTCATTGCTTACAGCTCTTTTTGGTATATACCAAGTAGTGCTATTTCTGCGTCATAGGACAATTCGATATTTAGTTTCCTAAGGAACCGCCAAACTGTCTTCATAGTGGCTGTACCATTATATATTCCCACCAGCAGTGCATAAGTGTCCCAGTTTCTGCACATCTCCAACATCTGTAGTTTCCTGTTTGTTAAATAGCAGCCATTCTTATAGGTGTGAAGTGGTATCTCATTGTAGTCCTGATCTGCATTTCCCTTATAGCTAATGAAAATGAACATCTCTTCTTGTGCTTTTAAGCCATCGGTATTTGCTCTTCAGAAAAATGCCTATTCATATCTTTAGCTCATTTTATGATTGGGTTGGTTGTTCTTTTTTTGTTGAGTTGTATGATTTCTTTATATATATAGAATATCAAACTTTTGTCCAATGTGTGATTTCCAAATATTTTCTCCCCTTGAGTTTGCTGCCTTTTCACCTTTTGTCAAGTTTTTTCAGGTGCAGAAGCAATTGATTTTGAGGAGTTCCCATTTATCTATTTTTTCTTTTGTTGCTTGTGCTTTGGGAGTAACATTTAGGGAGCTGCCTCCTGTTCCTAGGCCTTGAAGATGTTTCCCTACATTTTCTTCTAGAAGCTTTATGATGCTAGCTCTTAAATTTAGGTGTTTGATCCACTTAGAGTTAATATTTGTATAGGGTGTAAGGTAAGGGTCCTCTTTTGTTCTTTTGGCTATTGATATCTAGTTCTCCCATGCCCATTTATTGTAAAGACTGTTTTGTCACACTTGTTGGGTAGCTGATGGCTGGGGGTAAGCGGCCGTACTGAGTCAGTCACAAAAACACACAGCACACAGCACACGACTCAGGAGACAACCCTTAGAGGTGAGTGGAAGGCGTCTGCTTTATTGAGGAAGTGCACAGGCTTATATAGGCTGGGAGCATGCAGGGACATGTGTCGGGCTGGGATTGGTCACCGCTGTTGCTAGGGTGGAGGGCAGATTTCTGGGATTGGTCACCGTTGTTGCTAGGGTGGAGGGCAGATTTACGGTCAGCCATTTTGTGTTGCCTTGCATCAGCCATGGCAGCCATGTTGGCGATATTTTATGGCTTCTCCAAACAACACTCATTGGATTTCAGGACGTTTTCAAGAATCAGTGGACCATAGCTTTGGTGGTCTATTTCTGCACTCTCAATTCAATTCCATTGGTCAATATTTCTGTCTTTGTTCCAGTACGATGCTGTTTTGAACACTCTGTCTTTATAATAAGTTTAAAAGTCAGGTAGTGTTAATCCTCCTACTTCATTATTCTTTTTTAGGATGCTTTTAGCTCTTTGGGTTCTCTTTCCTTTCCAGGTGAATTCAGTAACTAGCTTTTCCAAGTTTTCAAAGTAGCTTGTTCACATTTTTATTGGTACTGCGTTGAATCTGTAGATCAGTTTGGGTAGAATCGACATCTTAAATTTAGTTAACCTTCCTATCCATGAGCAAGGAATGTCTTTCCACCTATTTAGATCTTCTTTGATTTCTTTTAGCAATGTTATGTAGTTTTCTTTGTACAAATCCTTTGCATCCCTAGTTAAGTTCATTCCTAAGTACTTGATTCTTTTAGTTGCTGTTTTGAATGGAACTTTTTCCCTGACTCTTCAGGTCATTGCTTGTGTATAGAAACGTTACTGATGTTTGCACATTAATTTTATATCCCGCCACATTGCTGAATTTGTTTGTTATCTCAAATAATTTTGTTGTAGATTTCTCAGGATTTTCCAAGTATAGTATCGTGTCATCTGGAAATAATGAAAGTTTTACTTCTTCCTTTCCAATTTGGATGCCTTTTATTTCTTTGTCCTGCCTGATTGCTCTGGGTAGAACTGCTAACACAATGTTGAATAATAGTGGTGACAAAGGGCATCCTGATCTCATTCCAGATCTTAGGGGGAAAGCGTTCAATCTCTTTCCATTGTGTATGACGCTGTTGGTTTTTCGTAATTGCCCTTTCTCATATTGAGAAAGTTACCTTTGATTCCTTTCTTTTTAAGTGTATTTATCAGAAAAGGATGTTGAATTTTTTCAAGTTCTTTTTCAGCATCACTCAACATGATCATGCAATCTTTCCCTTTCGATTTTTTGATGTGCTGTATTAACTAATTGAATTTCTTGTGTTGAACCATCCTTGTATTCCTGGTATAAACCCAAGTTGGTTGTGGTGTATAATTCTTTTAATGTGTTGTTGGGTTCGATTTGCTAGTATTTTGTTGAGAATTTTTGCATCTGTGCTCATTAGGGAGATTGACCTGTAGTTTTCCATTCTTATACATCTTTACCCAGTCTTAGTATTGAAATGATATTAGCTTCATAAAATGAGTTAGGTAGAGTTCCTTCTTCCTCAAATTTTTGGAAAAGTTTGTTGTTAGTTCTTTTTGGAATGTTTGATAAAATTCCCCTGTAGAAGCTATTTGTCCCCAGGCTTTTCTTTGTATGAAAAATTTTTATGACTAATTGAATCTCTTTACTTGTGATTGGCTTGTTGAGATCTTCTGTTTCTTCCTGTGTGAGTGTATCTTGTTTGTTTCTAGGAATTTGTCCATTTCATCTAAGTTGTCTAATTTGTTGTCATGTAGTTGTTCGTAGTATCTTCTTATGATTTCTTTTATTGCATCCCTTCTCATTTCTGATTTTGTTTATTGCATCTGCTCTCTTTTTTTCTTTGTCAGTCTTGCTACTGGCCCATCAATTTTATTGATTTTCTCAAAGAACCAACTTTTGATTTTATTGAGTCTTTCTATTGTTCTTTTTTCTCCCATTCATTTAACTCTGCTTAATCTTTATTTTTCTTCTTCTATTTCCTATGCAGTTAGTTTGCTGTTCTTTCTCAAGTTCCTCCAGATGAGCAGTTAAGTCCTCAATTTTTGCTCTTTCTTCTTTATTAATATAGGCATTTAGGGCAATTAATTTCCCTTTCAGCATAGCCTTTGCCACATCCCGTAGGTTCTGATATGTTGTATTCTCATTATCATTCATCTCCAAATAGCTACTCATTTCTCTAGCAAGTTCTTCTTTGACCCACTGGTTGTTTAAGAGTGTATTATTTAATCTCCATATATTTGTGAAAGTTCTCGTTCTTTCATGGTATTGATATCCAGTTTCATTCCATTGTGATCCGAGAAAGTGCTTTGAATAATTTCAATGCTTTGAAATTTGTAAAGACCAGTTATGCCCCAGCATATGATCTATCCTGGAGAATGATCCATAAGCACGAGAGAATAATATATTTCTTAGTGTTTTGGGATGTAGTGACCTATATATGTCTATTAGGTCTAATTCATTTATCAAGTTGTTTAATTTCTCTATTTCCTTGTTGATCTTCTGTCTGGTTGTTCTATCTATAGAAGAGAGTGGTGTATTGAAGTCTCCTACTATTATTGTTGAAATATCTGTCACTCCTTTCAGTTTTGCCAATATCTGTCTCATGTACTTTGGAACTCCTTAATTAGGAGAATAAGCATTTGTGATTATTATTTCTTCTTGGTGAATTCACCCTTTTATTAATATTTAGTGTCCTTCTTTGTCTTTTATGATGTCTTTACATTTAAAGTCTATTTTGTCCGATAGTAGTATAGCTACTCCTGCTTTCTTTTGGTTACAACTTGTGTGGAACATCTTTTTCCATCCTTTCACTCTCAATGTATTTATATCCTTGCATCTAAGATGTGTCTCATTTACGCAGCATATAGCTGGATTATATTTCTTAATCCATCCTGCCAATCTGTACCTTTCAATTGGTAAGTTTAGTCCGTTAATATTCAGAGTTATAACTAAAAAGGCATTTCTTAAATCCACCATCTTATCATTTGGATTTTATTTGTCAGATCCATATATTCTTTTTTATTATTATTCTTTTTTCTTTTTGATTTTTAAATATATTTTTATAGACAAAACAAGACAACATACAAACACAAACATTCTTAACATATGAACATTACATACTTGATGTATAATCAGTATCTCGCAATATCATCACATAGTTGTATATTCATCACCATGATCATTTCTTAGAACATTTTGCATCACTCCAGAAAAAGAAATAAAAAGAAAAAAGAAAAAACTCATAAATACCATGCCCCTTAACCCTCCCTCTCATTGACCACTAGTATTTCCATCTACACAATATATTTTAACCTTTGTTCCCCCTATTTTTTTCTATGCCCTTTACCACTCCCTTTCACTGATCAGTAGTATTTCACTCTATTCAATTTATTTTAACATTTGTTCCCCCTATCATTTATTTATTTTTAATCCATATTTTTTACTCATCTGTCCATACTGTAGATGAAAGGAGCATCAGATACAAGGTTTTCACAATCACATAGTCACATTGCAAAAGCTATATCATTATACATTCATCTTCAAGAAACATGGCTACTGGAACACAGCTCTACAATTTCAGGCACTTCCCTCTAGCCTCTCTGAAACACCTTAAACTAAAAATAGGATATCTCTATAATGCATAAGAACAACATCCAGGATAATCTCTCGACTCTGAATTCTCAGCCACTGACACTTTATTTTGTCTCATTTCTCTCTTCCCCCTTTCAGTCGAGAAGGTTTTCTCAATCCCAGCTGAGTCCCAGCTCATTTTGGATTCTGTCCCACGTTTCCAGGAAGGTTTACAACCCTGGGAATCATGTACCAAGTTGGGGGGGGGGGACAGTGCGTTTGCTTTCTGTGTTGACTGAGAGAGAGATAAGCCACATCTGAGCAACAAAAGAGGTTCTCTGGGGGTGACTCTTAGGCCTAGTTTTAAGTAGGCTTAGCCTGTCCTTTGCGGGGTTAAGTTTCAGATGAACAAACACTGAGATTGAAGGCTCTTTTTGCCTCTCTCTCCTCCCTTT
>PVIY010058247.1:0-12528 GCA_004026745.1 Myrmecophaga tridactyla | reverse complement strand
TCTCTCTCCCTCTCTCTCCCTCTCTCTCCCTCTCTCTCCATATTCATTCCATTTTATGAAACCTCCGGTACTAGGATTAAGCTCCATCCTGAATGTGATGGATCACACATTAACTGAAGTAGTCTCGTCAAAAGATCCTACTTAAATGGGTTTACACCTACAGAATGGATTAACTTTAGGAACATATTTTTTTTCTGCGGTACATACAGTTTCAAGCCACCACATCTACACTCTGAACCCCCAAAAGACATGTCCTTTCTATATGCAGAATACACTCATTCCATCACAACATCCCAAAAGTGTTATTTCAGTAACAAAACTAAGTACAGAATCTCATCAAAATCAGTTATAGGTATGGTCTGTCCTGGGACAAAATTCTCCTCTGTCTATGGACTTGTGAAACCTAGAGAACAAGTTATCTGCTTTCAATACACAGTAGAGGGACAGGTATAGGATAAACATTCCCATTCTCATAGAAAGAAAATAGAAGGAAAACATGGGTGACAGTTCCCAAACAATTCCAAAACCCAGTAGAGAATATTCCATTAAATTTCAAGTTCTAAGAGTCATTTATAGAATGATGTTTTGTCCTCCAGGCATGATAGATCAGCAGCCCCTACCCTTCCAAGTGCTTGTGCAGCTCCATGCTCTCTCCAAACACTGAGGTGAAGGCTCCACCCTCTAAGAACGTTGGGATGACACCCGGACTCTGCAATTCCAAGGTAATAGCTCCACCCTCTGAGAAAAAAGGAGTGGTGGCCAGACTTTGCAATCCCCAGGGAATATGCTCCAACTTCTAAGAACACTGGGATGATATCACTCTTCCTGAACAGTGAGGTAGAAGGCCTGCCCTCTCTAAGCCCTGGGGCAGCCTTACACTTTTCACACACATGGGTTGGTCCAACCTTTTTGGTTGGTCCAAAAAGATGTCTTTGGTCCAGACTTCAGCTTCCATGGTTCTGCCTTTGAAGAAATTTTTCTTCAATCAGTCCCTTTTAGTCCAGGTTGGTGTGGTTCTCTTCATAAATCTTGCAAAAAATTTGTTAGTTTTGCAAGTGTCCAAGCCATCAGGCAGTAGGAGTTTCCACCTACTCTTTCTGGATAATATACCTCTAATCCTGACTTGCACTGAAATGGCTGATTATATTCCTCTTCAGTTGAACCCTCATGGAGCACTGTTCTCTAGGGACTCACTTTCTGGAAGCTCATAATTTTCAAAATTATCAATTTCTGTTTTTTTGTACCCAGAAGTTAAGTTCTCAATTTATTCATTTCTTCTCACATTTTACTGTAAACTGCAAAGAGAACCAGGCTGCACTCTCCACACTTAGCTTGGAAATCTCCTCAGCTAAATATCCAAGTTCATCACTCTCAAATTATGCCTTCCATCTAACGTCAGAACTCAATTTGGCAAAGTTCTCTGCCACTTTAAAACATAGATTGCCTTTCTTCCAGTTTTCAATAACATATTCATCATTTCCATCTCAGACCTCATCAAGGGTAACTTTAGCATCCATATTTCTAACAACAGTCACTCCAAAGCAATCTAGGCCTTTTCTATCAAGCATCTCACAATTCTTCTAGCCTCTACCATTACCCAGTTCCAAAGCTATTTCTACAATTTTGGTGTTTGCAATAGCAGCACCCCACTCTCCTGGTACCACAATCTGTTTTAGTCTCCTAAGATGCTTAAAGCAATATAAATGAAATGCCTCATTTTAAAATTTAGGATTTATTTGCTTATTGTGAGAGTCTTGGAAAATGTACAAAACAAGGCATCATTAAGGCAATGCTTTCTTCCCAAAGAACAGCTGCCAGCAATTCTTGAATCCTCTGCCACATGGCAAGGCACATGGCAGCGTCTGCTGGACTCTTCCTTCTCTTCCAGGGCTTGTTGATTTCAGCTTCTTGCTTACACAGCCTTCAATAGATACATAGGTAGGTAGGTAGGTAGGTAGGTAGGTAGGTAGGTAGGTAGGTAGGTAGGTAGGTAGATTGATAGATAGATAGATAGATAGATAGATAGATAGATAGATAGATAGATAGATAGATAGATAGATAGACAGACAGACAGAAAGATAGACACAGATATAGATAGAGATAGATGGATAGATAGAAATATCATTCCATTTATAAAGGATTCCATTAAGACCCATCCTAAATGAGGTGGCTCACAGATTAACTGAAGTAGCCTCATCAGAAGATCTGACTTAAGATGGGTTCACACCCTTAAGAATGGATTAACTTTAAGAACATGTTTTTCTGGGGTACATACAGCTGGAAACCATCACATCAGATTACCTTAGGACTCAGCACAATCACCCATATGACTAGAAATCTCAGTTTCATCTTTATGATACCCCACAGCTAATATGATTTCCTCAGTGTCCCCAGGTGTTTGCTACCCCCTCCCCTCAAATCAACCAATAGGTCATATAGGCTGTCTCAAAAATAGCAACTTTGAGTGTTATTACTCTAAATTTATATGCCATGCCTGTCTCAGATGGTAAACTCCTGGAGGACAACCACTATACTACATACAGATATGCATTAGCATTACTAGAAGACAAAAATAAACACAGTGTTTCTGAGACTCTCATTTGCAAGGAAAAATGTCTTTCTAAGTTGGCAGCTTTCTTTACATGAACTCTATTTCATGGATTCAGACTCAAAAGGAAGCTTTCTTTTTGGTTTGGCATGGTAGTCATTGGTGTCTTCATGTTAGTATGCTGCTTTTTTTGAGTAAACCAAACGTTTTGCTCAGGCGCTTGCTTCCTGTGAGTAAATCTCAAGAAATTGGAAGGTTCTTGGCCACCAGTCATTAGTTAAAGCTATTTGTCCTAATACTTGGTCAAATGTTAGTTTCAAGCCTGAAATATAATAATGAGAACTTTTTTTGCAGGGGAGGAGGGGTAGAATTATGAACTATAAACCCAGAGTGACAGGAAGGTGCTAGGAGAAATGTTCAAAACATTGATGTGATTTATGAACATGTGGCGAACAGATGTGGTGGAGTAATGGGGTCCCCCATCTCCTTTTATAAATTTGGATTACATTTGTGTCTCTCCTGCACCCACCTCTAGGTTTATAATATGCTTTATTAAAATTCTCTGCCAGGCATATGGATGATTAATAATTGTTGATGACAGAAATTTGGTTTTGGTAAGCTGCACAGTGAAAGACAAATATAACTGGGCTATTTTAACCTCTGTATATTATGCTTATTAGAATGAGGCTTCTCTGTAAGATGGTCTGTGTTGAGATTGTGTGTAATTTATGGAAGTGTCACCAAGAACTCTGGTTCTGGAAAAACTCTTAAAATTTCTTTTATTGTAATCATCACTTGAGTTTCAGTTGTCACTAGGGAAAAATAATTTTGGGGAAAAAACATAATCAAGAGTGGTTTAAAAAATGCTTCAAATAAAATAAAATTTGGGTAGCTATCTAGGAATAAAAATGCAAAGAAAATCTTGAGATGAATATTATGAATACAAACTTATTTGTAACCAGTTGTAAATACGGTATATCAAAGGACACAGATAAGAAAAAATTGGAATACTGGTTTTAGATACTCTTCCCTACTCTGATATGTCTGAAAGTTTTAGACAAGGCTTCTAATTCTTTCTGCCTTCGTTAAGAGAGCAATTGTTCTGCAAGTAGTGTTTCTAACATAGTTTGAAAAAAAAATTTGCAATTAAAACAAAAAATTAATAAACATTTCATCTATATGGCAAGAAATTCAAACAGTACAGATGTGTTTATAGTAAAGAATTAGTTTCTTCCCATACTTCCTAAGTCCCCAAGTTCATTTGTCTAGAAGCAACCACTATTAGTTTGAAACTATTAAATAAAGGTACTAATATTATAAGCCAACCTTCCAAATAAGAATATTGAAACTTACTGCAAATTGTACTTAGTATCCTGTACTCTTTCACAGTGAATTAATAGTAATTTGTAAAGCTGGTAATTATATCAAGATTATATAATGCCCACTTCACTCCTAATATATTGAAGAAATTTTGAAAAGCACAAAGCAAAAAATTCAAAACAATCAAAATAATGCTAGAGGCCTGATGATTACTGAATTGGTGAATTTTTGCTTTGGGCTGGGACTTCGTCCAAAAGAATGAAAAGTTCTTGCGGCTGAAACTCTTGATTTGCAATTTGCAACCCCCCTCCATTTCTCCTAACCAAGACTATGGCTGGCAGTTATCTGGAAGTCACAAAAAATGATTACTAGGCCAGGGTCTCCTACAAAATGCTAGAGGAATCAGCATGGGGCAATTCTGTGCTTAACTTGTGGAGTTAAAGGAGAAAAAGAATCAAGAACCCTCATGCTTTACTTTATACCCTCATTTTTCATTCAATTAGGGTAAATTATAAAAACAGTAACAAAAATGAAAACACACATGGTAACAATATCCTAATGTGTTTGAGAAATAATGCAGAAATTGACTTAACCACCTCACAAAAATTAGGCAACTTTTCAGCAGTCTAAATGGAAGTCTGGGATTTTGATTACCTAGACAACTTGTCTTCAGCTCTGTTCAGATCATCAGCTTCCCTCTCATCTCAATGAGTTGTGACTAGTAACTTAGTTTTAAACCTATTTCTTACCGATTCTATAAGAGATTTCTTCCCTCTCACCTCTATGAGTTGTGACGAATAACTCAGTTTTAAACCTATTTCTTAAGAGACTTCCTTCCACTAGAAAAAGTGAATGTGGGTCACGTTGTTTCTTTAAAGTGTTTTGTCCTGTCTGAAACTAGGTTAAAACATTTGAAAAACTGGAAAGTCTCTCAATTCTTGACTCTTCTAAATTGAAGTGCCTTGGCGACTGACATTTGAAGAATGATTTACAGTTTCTGGAGTACTTTGTGAGTTTGGTTTTAAAAAAAAAAAGCCCTTAATATTTAAGCTTCTTGGAGCTTAAATAATAGTGATTTTTAAAATATGGAGTTTGTCTGGTTTTGAGTAATTGTCCAAGGATTTATTATTGGCTTTCAAAGATGTAAATTACCACATTCATTTGTCCAGGGAACTAGTGATGAAGCTGTCATTTCTTCTTCTTCAAATTGAAAAATAATTTGGTATTAGAAAATTAAAATATAAAGAAAGCAGATTTTCCTGTGCAGGTGTTATGGTCCTGATATAGCCCTTGTTTGCTGTTGTGTGGCCCTTTGATGTCACCATATACCTCTAGGCCTCAATAGCGCAAACTTTGAGGTTGAGGAAGGGAGCCACATCATCTTATGAGTGCTTTCAGAAGAAAAGCTAATGTTACATTAATCCAGATTTTCAAATATCCTTAATGTAACCCTTTTGCATTACCCAAGCAGTGAAATCAGTTCAACGCTTGAATACTCTTCTTCAACATGAACAAAACAATGCACATTTTTTTTTCTTTCATGAAATTAGTCGCCAGGATTTAGAGATACATGTAAGCTTAAATAGCATTAATGAGAAGAAACGACTGGAGAACTGAGAGGTTGAAAATTGGGTTTATATCTCATCTAATTAGTCACAAAGTTCTTATCACCTAAAACTTTGCGAAATAAAACCTCAACCATTCTTTCTTTGATTTTTACAAATAATTATTTAGCACCTTCTATGTGTTAGGCATCTTGGCAGGAATGGGATGAGTAAAGATTTTAAAACAACAAACTAATATACAAAACTAAACAAACAAACAAAAAAAACTAAACTAAAACAACAGCAAAAACACTATCCCTGACTTTTAGTAGCTCACATTGGAGAAGACAGGATTATAAATACCTACAAATATTACACAACGTGACTCTAAAGTGTGTACAAAATGCTATAGAAACACTGGGAAAGGCAGGACTTGCTATCTCTAGAGAAGCTGAAAATAAGCCACATAAACTGTCTCATGCTGATGTTTCCCAGCATGTGAGAAAAGGATGATCATAATGAAGGGTGTGAACAAGAGTAGAGTAGTAAATGGAGATATTTCGAAAAGATATTTATAAGGATGTTTGAGTCTACATTATAGAGGGCCTTTATAGAATGTTAAGAATTTACTTATATTCACTATAAGCAATAAAGAGTCTTTTAGGAGGAACTGATACAATCAGATTTGGTTTTCACAAACCACTTAAAAGTACAAAGGATGAATTGTAGAGAACCAAGGTTCTACTGGGGAAGAAAAAAAGGGAGGTTGTTGAAATAGACTTAGCATGAGAGGGTGAAAATCTGAACCAAGAAAACTGAAGTGGGGATGCAGAGGAATGGAATAGAAATTAACTTCCACAGGCCCAAGACACCACTACATATCCTTCCTTTCTCTCTCCTTCTAAATTGTTCACAAATTTTATCAATTCCCAACTTACTCCTTTAAAAAATTAAGATACATTTTAGACATCGAGAAGCTATAAGGAGTAGTATAGCCATCACCTGTAACCTCACTACTCAGCTCAGGAAATAAAACATTAATACAGATGAATTCTTCTCTGTGGGCTTTATGTTGATACATGTAGATTTAGCTCCTTAATTTTTATTCCTGAATAGTGTTCCATTGTATAAACAAACCAAAATTTATCTATGTCCTGTAAATGGATTTTAGTTGGTTTCCTCTTTCTCCCTGTTATAAGCAGTGCTGCTACCACAATTATTATATGTGCCAACTTTCTATACATATGTAAGAATGTCTTCAAGATGTAGAAGTGGAGATTTCTTGTCATAATGTATATATTCACCTTTATTAGATATTGACATATTGTTCTCCAAAGAGATTATACCAATTATACTCTAACCATCATTTATAAAAGCTCTTGGTACTCTACAACCTCACCTATGTTCAATATTGCCAGACATTTTAATTTTTGCCAGATTTTATAAGTTTTTTTAATCCATTGGAGAGCTTTTGGCTTTTGCCATGGAAGATATTGAGTAAAAGGATGAAATTATCTGATTTATCAGGGTCATTCTGGTCAGAGTTTAGGATAGATGGTAAAGATGTAAAGGGTGGAAGCAATGTGACCAGCTGAGAGGGTATTGAAGTAATCTAGTCAGAAGATGGTGGATGATTAAACCAAGATGGTAGCAGCGAAGTTGTGAGAACTGGGAATATATCCACATTCTAAATATATTCAGAAGGTGGTGACATTTTGAAAGTGAAACCAAAGGATTTGCTGTTGGCTTATGTGTGAATGCAAAACCTCCAAGGGTTTGGCATGAGTAACTGTAAGAATTGCTTAAAAGAGTTGCTAAAATTAGTTGGATTGCTGGAGAAGCAGGTTTGGAGGGAAGATCAGAAGTCAGCTTTGGGCTTGAAATGTTTAAGAAGACTACTAGATATCACTTGAAGATAGATGAGTCTGGAGTTAATGGGAGAGATGAGGGCCAGGGCATAAATTTTGGAATCTTTATCCACAGAGGGTATTTAAAGCCCTGAAATTAGATGAAGTTGACAAGAGAGTGTATGTGGTCAGAGAAAAAAAAAAGGTCCGCACCCTGAGCCTGATAGAGAGAGAGAAGGAGAAACCAATCATGGGAATAGAACTGGCTAGTGAAGCAGGAGGAAAACCAAGAGAATGGCTGTACTGGATAAATATTGTCCCCTGCTGCTAATAAATCAAAGTAAATTGAGAACAGAGATTCAGTCATTAAGTTTAGCAGCATGGAGGTCACTGCTAGTCTCTCACAGCAGTTTTGGTAGATCGTAAGGGTTAAACTCTGACTAGAGCATTTTAGGAGAGGAAAAAGAAGAGGAATTAATTGTTCTTTGTATGATTTTTGCCAATAGTGAGGAAACAGGGCTGCAGTCAGTTGATGGGTTGGGCTCAAAGGAGGATTTAAAAAATAATAATGTATTTTTTTTTGTGCTTATGGGAATGATCCAAAAAAAATAGAAACAAAAATTGATGTGCAGTAGAGAGAAGACGTTAATTCTAGAATTATGTCCCTGAGTAGATGATAGGGGATGGGACTAAAGGAAACATAACGCCACACATCATTAGGTGTGGCGAAAGGGAAAGCAGAACAAAAGGGCACGGATACAGGTTGGTAGATAGAAGTAATGGTAAGAGAGGGTAGACTTGATAGTTTCTCAGTGAAATAGGAAGTAAAGTCATCAGCTGGGAGTGTGGAAGAAGGAAAGATGTTAGAAGTTTTAGGAGAGAGGAGAAGACATGGAATAGTCATCCAGGAGAAAAAGATGGGAATATTCTTTCTAATTTCTAGTCTTTCTTGCATTATTTCACATGATACATAACTGATCAATCCAGAAGGAAAACATTCTTTTGATGTTTGTATGTTTGTTCATCAAGATTTACAATGATTGATTCTTTTTTAAACAAGATTATTATGTCACTGTAATCAAAATCTTCAATAGCTACCCATCTCACTCAGAGTAAAATTCAAAATCTCTAATTTTCCCACAAAACCCTACACAATCTGTTCCCCTATTTCCTCTCTAAACTGACCTACAATTGCTTTTCTCCTAACTCCACCTGTGCAGGAAATTGTGTCTGTTTTGTTCACTACTCTACTCTCAGCACCTAGAAGCAGTACCTAGCACATAACAGGTTACTCTAAATATTTGTTCTGTAAGAGAGATAGCAACGTTTTTGTGGCAGATCAAGACATATATAAGCAAAGTAATCCAAATTACAGTTCTGCACTAATCTGACAGGTGTGCTGGGACATAAGTAATCATGTCACTTTTGCTTTTAATAGTCTGGGGTGAGATAGGGGTTGTGTTCATTTAAATGCCACTGAGGCTTGCATATATCTTACTCTAAAAAAAAGATTTCCTCAAGCTTGAGGCAAACTGTTTTCTTTTGAGACACTTCTAAATGATAGTCTAATTGGAAATTCACTTAAGCTAGGGAAGATTACTTGAAGTGACAAAAGGAGCAAGCTATTCTAAATAAGGAGTTGTTTGTCCAAATAAAAAGTCTTTTATCCTAACGTATCAGAACATTTATTAATATTAAATTAGCTCTACTAGCTGTGGTACTTTCAGACATTCTCTATATAGGAAGAAATTTAGAACCTCCAGGTTTCTGCATTTTTATTCCTCCGTAACCTCCAAGTAATGGAAAGATCAAAGCTTAGGCAGAAGAATAAGTGAATAAGATGGTGCATCCATAACCCTTGTGGAGGATTGATTTATGTCCCCCACAAATGGCATGTTAACTCCTGGTTTTGCACGTGTGAACCTATTTGTAAATAGGACATTTGAATGAGGATAGGCCTTAATCTAATCTGACTGAAGTTCTTATAAGCTAAGGCAACTAGGCACAGAGAAGAGAAGCCACGAGGAGCAGCCAGAAGCTGAAAGTTCACAGAACTCAGAAGAGAAATGAGAAGACACTGTCATGTACATTCCCATGTGACAGAAAAGCCAAGGAACCCCAAAGACTGTCAGACATCAGAAGCAGTATGGATCCCAGGAAGAAACAAGCCCCTTAGCCTCTGAAACTGTGAGCCAATAAATTCCTATTGTTAAGCAAACTCAGTGTATGGTATTTGTTTTAGCAGCTAGAAAATGAAAACACCCCTCATTTACCTCAGTACATCAGCTTTCATTCACCGTGATGGTTTTTCTTCCTTAATTCTAGCAGCATTCAGATTTCCATTGCACAATGGCCGATAAAAATTCATCTCTTAATCTTTAAAGACTTTGATCTAGTAGAGGCAGCAAATTTGATGAGACTTCAAATAACTCATAAAAGAATGAAAAGAGCCTATCCTCCCTAATTACCCAGAAATAAAACTTAACTGTGACACTTTAAACTACAGTTGATATGGTATATTGTCCAGTACCTGGGAGCTAAAAATTACCCGTTACTTATATTCCTCTTCTTTTTATGAGAATTGGACATTTGGGGAGTGCAATAAAAATAATTTTGCTCAGAGGAATGCTTGCTTCTCTTGACATTGGAGAAACCCTGATCAGCTCCAGTAACAATGGCTCCAGCCCCCTAGAGGGCTAGGTTTGCCTATGACTTGCTAAAGTTGGTGGAAAAGAGCTGCCTAGGGCTCTAACACCAGAAAATAACAAAGTGTCCAGAGAGTTCTAGATGGTGGCACAGTATATGACCTTCAGCTGCCTATAGCTGTTAAACTTGTGAGGATATTGTTAGGTCAGGGGAACGGGGAAGGCGGCACTGCAACTGGAGCTGTGGAGGCTGTGTCGCCCCTCCCAACGTGGCTTCTGGGACCGCCCGTTCTGGACACCTGACTTCCGGAGAACCGCCCCTTCCGACCACCTGACTTCTGGAGAACCGCCCCTTCCGGACATCACCTGACCCCCTTGCTTAAAAACCGCCCACGCCATCACCCGGGTGTTGACTCACCTCCCTCCATCTTGGGTTCGGTGAGCTCAGCCCGGGAGCGCGGAAATAAACCCGCCCGCTTTAAATTTCCCGGTCTACCGTCCTTCTTTCTCACCCTTTCACCTCCTAAACCTTTCAGATATCGCTTCCTTTTGAGCCAAGAGAATGCCCATCAGATTAAATTGAAACCATCATTTGTAAAGTTGTAGGATTGAAATCAGTAGGTATGGAATAAAATCATGTATTTAAAATGGAGTTTCAGATTCTCCTGGAGGCACGATGGGCAAGTAACTATCAATGAGCTGCAGTTCTCAAGGAATTTTACTGTCCAGACCCAGACTCACCCCTCTCTCACCTGATACCAAAGCCCCAATCCATTCAGCCAGATGGCACTTCTCTACTCTTGGGACCTGGGAGCTGCAGTACCCTTACTTTTTTTTTTTTTTTCTCAAAAAGCTGCTAGCAGAGTGTGAAATTGATGGTAAATACTCAATCAGGTAGATTATATTTATATGAAAGTAATAATTAAGGAAACATTACAGAAGAAAGGACGACCTCAGAAAAAGAAAAGATGGAGAACAGATTGTTCACATTGGGATCTTTAATGAAATGAATGTAGAAAAGGCGGGATGGGAGAGAAGAGATAAAGGAAAAATAAAGGAAAATCAAAGAAAAAGAGAAACTAGAAAAGGAATAGGAGAGAACAAGAATCCCCAAAAAAGGTGGGACAATTACATTGCCATCATTTTTTAGTCCAAAAGTAGCTCTTGTGAAAGGTAAGATGTGTCTGCTTGTCGGTGTCCTATGTTACCACATGCCTTCCTTTTACAGTCCTTTCTGGGGCAAACTTATCAGAGTCAGAGAAACTAAACTAGCATGAGAATCCCAGTGCCTACCTGTGTGAGTTTGTGTGTGTGTTTTATTCTGCTCTCTTTTTTTTTTTTTTCCACTTGTGCTCAGAAAAAGAAATATGTTCATCTACCCTCTGATATAAACCTTATCTGTGTCACCACTGGGCTGCAGAATGTGGTTTGGGGAAAATTCACTCAATAACTTGAGACCTGACAATATTTACCTTCTGTGCTGGTTTGAAGCTCTTATGTACCCCAGAAAAGTCCATGTTTTTTTTAATCCATTCCTGTGGATGCATGCCTATTATAGGTGGAACATTTTGGTTAGGTTATCTGAATTGAGATGAACCCACCCCATTCAAGGTGGGTCTTAATCTTACTGGAGTCCTTTATGAAAGGAGAAAAGACAGGAAAAGTTGAGCGAGCTTACAGAGAAAAGCCCCGGAGATGCTAAGAGAGGACCCACAGAAGCTCAGAAAGGAGGGTGTCCTAGTTTGCTAGCTGCTGGAATGCAATATACCAGAAACAGAATGGCTTTTTAAAAGGGGAATTTAATAAAAGTTGCTAGTTTACAGTTCTAAGGCCAAAAAAATGTCCCAATTAAAACAAGTCTATAGAAATGTCCAATCAAAGGTATCCAGGGAAAGATACCTTGGTTCAAGAAGGCTGATGAAGTTCAGGGTTTCTCTCTCATCCTAGAAGGCACATGGCGAATACAGTCACGGTTTCTCTCTCATCTGGAAAGGCTCATGGCGAATACAGCGTCATCTGCTAGCTTTCGCTCCTGGCTTCCTGTTTCATGAAGCTTCCTGGGAGGCAATTTTCCTTCTTCATCTCCAAAGCGCTGGCTGATGGTCTCTCTGCTTCATGGTGCTGCAGCATTCTCTGCTCTCTCTCAATCTCCTTCATTCTCCAAAATGTTTCCTCTTTTATAGGACTCCAGAAACTTATCAAGACCCACCCAAATGGGTGGAGACATGTCATCACTTAATCCAGTTTAACAACCACTCTAGATTAAATCACATCTCCAGGGAGATTCTCTAATTACAGATTCAAACATACAGTATTGAATAGAGATTATTCTGCCATTACAAAATGGGATTTTGATTAAAACGTGGCTTTTCTAGGGTGCATACATCCTTTCAAATCAGCACAGAGCCCACTGGAACCAGGAGCTGAAAACAATGAAAACTGGCAGCAAAGGACCGGCAGATACCAGCTATGTGCCTGCCAATGTGACAGAGGTGCCCCATTGCCAGCAACCTTTCTTCAGAGTCCATATACCATCTTGTTGATGTGTTGAGTTGGACATTTTCATGGACTAAGATTAAATTGTGAGTTAATAAATCCCCGCTGTAAAATCCAACCCATTTCTG
>PVIY010058246.1:0-12543 GCA_004026745.1 Myrmecophaga tridactyla | reverse complement strand
AAAACACTACCAGCCATTCTGTCTATAAATATCTTGTATCAGCCCCTGATCTGGCTCAGACTTTCAGAGGCTACTGGCTGAGCCCTATAGCCATAAACTAATAAAACCTGCTTCCTGAAACTTCGGAGCCTCGATCCCCATCTGTTTCTGCGTAACATTCCTGGAGGCTCCTGCAGCCTCTTTGCACTACAATGGAATGAAATTTTCAGTAGAGGAAATAAACAATAAAACAAGTTACAAATGCAACCACAAGACAATTACAAAATGACATACTATATAGAGGAAGTAAATAAGGTAATATGGCAGAGAATCATGCATGCGGTACAAAGAAGGGTCTGCAAATATAAATAGAGTGGCCAAAGAAAGTGAGACCTAGAGAAATTATTATTTAGAAGCTGAAATACCTCCTTCCATCCACCTTGTCTTGTTCTAAATCAAAAATACAATAGTAATGAAGATAATTCATTCTCAGTGTAAAGAAAATGAAACTAAGTAGAATAATTTGCTCTAAATCCCAAGTTTTTCTGAAAACTGGTTAACTGTTTTAACACTGTGATGGATTGAAGCTATATGTACCCCAGAAAAGATCATGCTCTTTTAATCCATTCTGTGGGTGTATGTGGGACCTTTATATTACATTATTTTGATTGAGTTGAGGTGGGTCTTAATCCTCTTACTAGAGTCCTTCATAAGAGAAAAATCACAGAAAAAAGCCCCAGAGAAATTTAGAGAGAAAAAGTCAGAGAAGCTAAGAGAGACAGAAGATAAGCGCAGGAAAGAAAGCCATAGAGCAGTGAGAAGCTTAAAGCAATGAAACCCAGGAGAGAAGGATGAGCAGATGCTGCCATGTGCCCTCCGATATGACAGAAGAGTCCCAGATTGCCAGCAGCCTTTCTTCAGGAAGAAGGTATTATCCAGATGATACTTTAATTTGGACATTTCCATGACCTTGGGACTGTAAACTTGTAAGCTAATGAATCCCCATTGTTAAAAGCCAGTCCATTTCTAGTATATTGTACTTTGTCAGTTTTAGCAAACTAAAACACTCTGTTGGAAAAATGCCCACCCGTGATCTGTGATGCTCAGCCCCCCAGGGCCCTTGGAAGCTCCCAAGTATCCGCAGAACTAATAGCAACCTGACACTATTTTTAGTTATTCCATTCATCCTTCATTTGTTCAACAAACATCAACTGAAAGTCTACCATATCTGTGCCAAGTAAAGTGGCTATTAATTTCCACACATGGAATGTAAATTTCAGTAGAGGAACTAAACAAAACAAGTTACAAATGTAACCATAAGATAATTACAAATTGGTACACTGTATAGAGTACCAATAAGTGATCAACTCATTTGCTCCCTGCTTCATTCTTTGACCCATTCTATGGGTCCTAGGGATTCAGCCTGTTCTCTAATCTTGTTGTCCATTGTTTCTCTCTCTTTTGCAGTTCTACATTTGCAGCCTTGGCTGCAAAGCAGGATGGTCTCCCTAACTCAGCCCTTTCATGATACTCTTAAAATTAGGCAGAAAGTTTCTCTCTTTTTTAGCTTATTACCATTTTTCACTGTGGGGAAACATATGGGGGTAGTAAAAATGCTAAGCAAGGTTCCACAGCTTATGTAGTAACAGAATAGTTACTGTGCTCAAACCTCAGCTAAAATCATGTCTCTTTCTGAGATGACAAAATATCAATGAGCTTCTACCCTAAGTTTTTATTCCTAGAGGTAGCTTAACAAGCATTTCCCTTCGAATTCTTCCCTTATGATGAAATCATGGTAGAACATTGACTTCTCATGTCTTCTTGTTTCAAGAATTCATTCTCCCCTGAAACATTCACAGGGTATCTAATTTTATGTCAAGGACTGTGTCACACATTGGAAATATAAAAATGATTAAGACATAGGATAAAGTCCCTGACCAAAGAAAGAACCTAATCTAGGAGCCAAACTATAAAGTTGATGATTACAATATGCTACGATAAATGTCAAGAGAGGGATAAATTCAGGTTTCTTTGGGACTAAGAGGAGGGAAACCTATCTCAGATGCTGATACATACAGAAATCTCTCAGGAGGAAGTGAGACCATGCCAAAAATGAGCAAGGTGGAGTGAAGTGGGATGGCTTTGAGTAGAAAGTGGTAAATAGGAGACAAAACATTGTTGTATCCTAGAAGCAACAGACAGTATCATATCATGATTAGCTGGATGTAAAAGAGCATGGATGGGGCACATTTATATGAAAGCTTCGAAACTAATAATCTGATTTTTAGGCAAGGAAATTATTTAGTTAGTTTGCATTTAGACAATGATTACATAGATAGGATGGAGAAGTTGATTGAAGGGAGAGAAGCCATATTAAGAAACTAGATAGAATCTATTGCAACAATTCAGAAGAGCCAGGCAAACCAGTAGCCTGGAGACAAAGAAAAGGAGGGAAAATTTGAGAGCTCTTAAGGAACTAAAACCTTCTGTGTACTTGGAAAGTAGATGTAAAGGTCACAGTGAAGAAAAAAAAAAGAATTAAGGATAAGACAGGTATTTGACCTGAAGGACCCACTGAAACCATTTATTAAGAAGGTATTTTGGTTTGTTAATGCAATAGAATGCTACATACCAGAAATGACTGGCTTTTAATAAGGGAATTTATTAAGCTCCCTTCTTTTAATAAGGGTATTTATACAGTTCTAAGGCTGTAAAAATGTCCAAACTGAGGCATCCAGGGAAAGATATCTTGACTCAAGAAAAGGTGATGACTTTCAGGTTTTCTCTATCAGCTAGGAAGGCACATGGAAGGCACACATCTGCTAGCTTTTTTTTTCTGGCTCCTCATTTCAAAAGGTTTCCCTGGGAGCATTTTCCTTCTGCATCTGCAAAGGTCTCCAGTCTGTGTCAGCTCTGAAGCTTTTTCCAAAATGGTTCCCTCTTAAAGGACTCCAGTAAAGGACCTACCTTGAACGAGTGGAGACATATCTCCATGGAAACAACCCAACCAAAAAGATCCCATCCAGCAATGTTGAATCAGTATTAAAGAACAGGGCTTTTCTGGGGTACACAACAGTTTCAAACTGGCACAGATGAGATGAAGGCAGATGAAAGTTTTAGTTTGGAATGAGCTCCAGTATGAGGTAAACACTTGTATACAAGAGTTTGGAGCGCATTAAAGAAATCTGTTCAGTATTTATCAACTTTTGCCAGTTTAAATATTACCCCTTCCAATAGGCCTCTTGCCTTTCCAATAATAATGTGTTGGAGCTATCTGGTCTGTGTAGGGATTACAAATGCCTCTTTTGATATAAAACAATCAAAAAAGCTAACCCTTTAAAGAAAAATGTCCTGCGGTCGGAGGTTCTGATGCTGTTCAGAGTTTCCACCTCTACACATTATGTACTTACTTCTTAAGTAGTATTAGGACTGATATGTGTTTTAATAGTTTTGCAGGCTACCTCGTATTTCCCATGAGGCCAAATGACAATGCAGGCTAAACATTCACTATGTCTGCCTTCACATAATCTGTTGAATATTAAAACTTGTATTATTTTGTTGCCGATTGACCTTCAGGCAATTTGTCAAGAAATTCATCCTGTAACAAGCATGAATATGTGTACTCAAGTGTCTCTTAGGTAAAATATGACTCATGGCATTTTCGCTTCTGAAATGATTAAGCCTCAAACCTGAAGTTGACAGCAGAGTCATTGTACAGATTGATGTTCTCAATGACTAACATTTGACAGAGTTTGCTTTTGATTTATTATCCTTCTAGATAAAAACAATTTACCTCGTTTTTTAGTGTTTTTACTATGTTTTTCCACTAATTGAATGAAAAAAATTCAATTTCTTTTATATTGAGGATGTGTGCATTTTATACAAACTAATCATTTAAATTAAATTTAAATTAAATTTTTATATTTTTTAAGTGTAATGTCATTGTGGTTTTTTATGCTGAAATGGTCCTGCTCTTTTCTTTTTTAATGTCAAGTATCTATTAGTTCTTGATTTTTTTTAACTGTACCTGACAGTAAACCTAATACTCATATAAAATCTATTTAGTAATTATTAAACTTTTAATATCATTTATGTATTTAAGCATACAAGTGTGTACTTTCAAAGAACCTTGTAAGTTATTTTAGAGGTGATAGGAATGGGAACTTTCTGACTACAAAATGTCCCAAGTCAAAATCAACCCTTTTATACTTTATAGAACAAAATTCAAAGGCTTCATTCAAGCTTTGATTCAAATAGCCAACTGGATCCAAAACTACATTTCAACTAAAGTTCTTGGACTGCCATAAAGTACTCTTACAGAACCACTTTGGTACAGAGATGTCATGCTTTTCCACCTGGGTAAGAAGTAAAAAAGTCAGGCTCCTTGGTTTTTATATAAGAATTTCAATTTTGCAACACATACAATTAGAATCCAAAACAGATCTATCTTATTACAATTAACAATAATGTAACTTGCCAACCATTTCAGTCTCAATTATTTTAAAAGCTACTGAGCATTAGTCCAAGTCAACAAAGAGATCCATATATATCTGTAAATTTACATTTGACTATAACCCCTCTGCTGCAAGCATATTGTGATATAGAATAAAATCTGAAAAGAGAATGCCAAATTTAATACTGCTATGACTACTAACAACAACACACATCTCTGTTGACCAGAAATAAAACAGAAATGCAGTGTGGTGAGCCAGCTATCAGGAATGTGGGAAACAGAAGCTCAACTTCTATACAGTATGGGGGATTCCAAGTGCTCCATGCAAGATGGGAGAGAGAAAGCCTGGCTCACTGAGGCAAGACAGGTCAGGGTCTGGGTCTGCTTTTCAAACTCTCAACCCCTCCTAAAAGGAAGAAGAAAAAATAAACCTCTTGCCCACATCCACCTGGGACAATTTTTTTCTTAACCCCACAGCCAAGGGGAAATTGGCAGAACTCTGCAACAATAAACTGAATGAAGTTCTTTTATGACTTAATGCCTATTTCTAGTTTTCAAACAAGTACTGAATATGGGCACAAATTTGAGTTCTCCCAGGTTTAGAAAACTGCTTGTTAAAGCTGAGCATAAATTAAAATTAGTGATTTCTCTTTGAGGTGCATGTATTCGTGCATGAGAAGACATGTACAAGAATGTTTACAGCTGCATGCTATCTGAGTAAAAAAAAATAGAAGTAATGTAAGCATACATCACAGGACAATGCACAATAAGTAAGTATATTCATACACTGGAGTTAAAAATGAATAAGCTACTCTCTGGAAGCCTGAGTCAGCAAGGAAAATCATTATCCTCCCTCTTACATGGGACATGGGATCCAGGGGTGAAAGTCTACCTGGCAATGTGGAACATGATACCCAGGGATGAGCCTGGCTCTGGCACCATGGGATTGACAATACCTTCCTGATCAAAAGGGGTAAAAGAAATTTAACAAAATAAGGTATTGGAGGCTAAGAGAGTTCAAACAGAGCCAAGAGGCTATTCTGGAGGGTACTCTTCTGCACGCTTCAGCTAGATATTGCTAATTACCACAGTTTGCCAACCACACCATTCCTACTAACCTAAAAGAACACCCAGGGCTCTAGCTGAGATTTCACAAAAGTTTCACACACTAAGGTTACTTTCCAGAAACCTACAACTTCCAGATGGGTCCTAACTCAGAGGGACCAGCCTCTCCAAGAACATCAGCTAGTTCCATCCCCTCATCCCATGCTGTTGACACATGTTTCCAACATGTAAAAGTTAGAATGGACAAAGCCAAATACTCTTAAAGATTGGGAGAAGGATAAAAGAAGGAGGAGGAGTTATAACAGAGAAGATAGGATTTAACAATATCAATATAATGATTGATATTATATCATCTGTCATATGTATGTATCATTATATTTGTATTTCTTTTAGTCTCCAGTGTCTAAGAGCAGCTAGAAGGAAAAACCTGAAATTGTAGAACTATAACCAACACCAAACTGATATCTGTTCTATAACTACTTGTTAAAATGTACTTCAAAATTTATTGCTTTTTTGTATCTATTTCACAATCAAAAATGTTAAAAAAAATGAATGCGCTAAAGGTATATATTTCAATATATGTTATCTCAATGTTGAATGAATAAAGCATATGATAAAAGGGCTAATTCAATATGATGTCGATATATGAGTTTTGATGATTCATAAAACTTTAGAGTGTATTACATACAGAGGCATACATACATGATAATAGTATAAAAATATGAATTTCTATGATAATAGTATAAAAATATGAACAGGGAGAAAAGGGGAGCAATAGAAGAGGAGGAAAGCATGGGTCTTCATCTGCATCTGTGAATCATTAATACTTAAATAACCTATATAATACTTATCTAATAAAAAATAAAAATATTGGGCAGGTCACTGGGGCTCAGCAGGCAGAGTTCTCGCCTGCCATGATGGAGACCCGGGTTCGATTCCCGGTGCCTGCCCATGCAAAAAAAATACACACACACACATGCACAAATTATGCTAGAAAATGAAGCACTAAAGAGAAATATGGATAACTGAGGGTAGACAATAAAATTATAAACCTGGAAGTCAGAGTAAGTTTCACTGAGAAGTAGACATCTGAAAAAATTCCTGGAAAGGTGAGAGTGCAATCTATACACATGTCTGCAGTAAGAAATTCCTTGTAGAACAAGAACACATGTAAAGGCTGAGGACACTTGAGCCTGGTACGGTCTAAGAAAAGTAAGAATAGTGAGTATGGAGCATCCTAGGAGGTGGTGGAGCAGAATGAGCAATAGGAAGAGTAGCAGATGAAGTCAGAGAGGAAAAACTGACAATGACAAAATGTTAAGATCTGTCAAATCTGGGTGGAAATACAAAGGTGTTCTCTGTAATTTTCTCCATGATTATAATATCACCAAATTTTAAATAAATATTTTTCAAAACACAGAGCAAAAGATAAAGAAAAGTAAGAACAAATCAAGCAATATAAGGAGATGCCTTTAAAAAAAGAAAGGACTTTCCCGGCACCTGCCCATGCAATAAAAAAGGACAAAGGATAAGAACGTAATCAGGAAAAGAGATAAAACTGGCAGTTAAACTTTTGAAAATATGCTCAGCAACATACAAAGGACAAATACAAATTAAATCTACAATGGAATATCATTCTCTACATATCTGATTGTCAAAGATAAAAGATTTGATAATAAACTATATGGGAAAGGGTATCAGGAAAAACTATTGGTGTGGATAAACATTCTCCTGGAGTCGGATTTCTAATGAACCAGCTATCAAAATTTAAACCACAGTGTCATATCTAGGAATTTGTTTTAGAAATAAACTCATATCCAGTTAAATGAAATACATACAAAGATGTTTGCTGCCGCATCATTTATAAAAGCAAAAGACTGGAAACTATTTTAAAAGTTCAACAGGAAACCGCTCAATAAATCATGATACAACCATGTGATGGAATATTACATAACCATTAAAAAGAATGAGAGAACTCATTTATTATATGTAACAATCTCTAAAATATATTCTTAAATTTAAAAGTCAGGTGTAGAATAACTAATGTACCATGCTAATTTTGAGTAAAGAAACAACAAAAATATATGTCTATAGACTTAGAATATCTCTACAAAAACACAATAACTGGTAAAAATGGTTGAGGGACAGGAATGGGAAAAGACTTCATTTTTACTGTATACCATTTTACACATTTTGAGTTTTTATATCATGCATGAATTATCTAATAAAATTTGTTTGTAAAAATCATCTGAGAAATTACTAAACTTTAAAGACAGCATTTAAAGGATTATCTAAGTATCATCTACCTGCAAACAGATCAACTAAGCTTCAAATCAGAATACATTATTTAGCCCTCACAGAATTATAATCTATCTTTGGTCACTCAGCATCCTTCTTACAGTTGATCTGCAACTACAGATCAAGTACACAAAAGAAAAGTCCCAACAGATTTTTCCACTTATAAGGAAATTATTTTGTTCTGACAACTTATTCTGTGATCTTAACTGATTTTTTTCTCAATGCTGCTCAATTTTTCTATGTCTCAGAATAATCAAAGTATTCAGAGTAGTTTCTTCCTTAGTGTTTTATTTTATACCATCAAAAATAGTCAATAAAATATTTCTACATTTGCTTTCTGTTACACGTAGAAAGAGAGGTGCAAAAACAATGAACTTTCTTTTCTATTCGTTCCAACTGTTATAGAGAAAATAAAGAAAGCATTGTTCTGGGTCATGCTGGCAGGTCCAAGTCCTCTAACAGGGAAATCCCGGTTGCAGTTTTTATTCTAATTGTTTCACAGTCATCTGCAACATAACTAACATAACTTCAACATAACCAGGAAGTTTATAGTTCTTGACACTAATAACCATGATCAAGTAGGGGAACACCTACCTACCTTCACCTTATGGAATTCTGATTAGTTCTAAATGCACAAATAAATTTGTGCCAGAATTCTTGCCCAGATTCAGTTCATCATGGATGCTTGCTTTCAGTTGAGCAGACACCAAGAAAGTCACTTCCAATACCCATTCCATTTACGGTTAAAAGTGCTGAGTAAATGGAGCTACTAAATTAACCTAGTATCACCCTAAATAAAAGGCATACGGAATGACAGAGCCACAAAATGGTAACACCCTACCACAAAGCCCAGTCCTCACACAGGCAACCAAGAAAAGCTGGTGAGAAATAATGGAACCATGCCATTACCATCAAAATGAAATAGATGTAAAGGCATATTGTCGACTGTAAAAAGCCATACAGATATCAGTTATGATGTTAGTTATTTTAACAGAATTATTTGTTTTGGTAGGAGATGCAGAAGATGCATTGTATATGGACACAGGTCTCCAGTATATGAATTCAGGTCTCCAAAAGTTTCTGAACAACCTCCATCACACCAACAATAAGTCACAAAAGAAGGAAGGAAGGCTGAGGAGACAAAAATTAAAAAGTGTAATTCCCAGTTTCTCTAGAAATAGTTTCCAAATTCTTAGCCAATTGTTTTATCTGAAAAAAAAAAATTACAAAAAACTTAAGTACTTCCCCATATCCTTTCTCCCCTATTTTCCATTTAATGCCATTAATAATTCAAAATATGAGTTAAAATTTTATGGAAATTTACATGATTCTCACACTGATAGAAGCATTATCATCATTGTTATAAATCCCATCCGTAGCTTACTTAACAGAGGCTCTTTTGCAGGTTATATAACTTGCCCATAATTTTCAGTGCTATTAAACTTCCAGCTAGGTGTTATTACACCTACACCTTTCATAGCTGAAAGCACTGATACCCTAGGTCCCCCTTCCAGATAAACTGTGTGTGTGTGTAAATGTGTGTGTGTCTTTGTGTTAATATCTTCCGAAGACTTAATATCTGCCAAAGAGTTTGTGTAAATTTTTCAGCTATTCACGAAGGATACATGATAAAGAACAGAGACAGAATTTTGATGAAACCTTAATTTAAACACTCTCAGGAAAACTGAAAAGTATGTGTGAAAATATCAATATCCGATGAATACAGCTAATAAGAATAGCATCTAGATATTATTATGCACAATCCAGATTCTGAACATAAATCTCTAATAGTAAAAGGTGAATTGAAGAGTCTACTAAAAACATAATAAGAAATCTATACATGATCAACTTTAAAAAACTACAATGTTCATTTTTTAGGATCTCAAACAATTCTTTCTTTTGCATTATAAGTTAAGTTAGGGTTTCAGCTTTAGATTTGCAAAATGATTGTTTCAAATATTAAATGACAGTACTCTCTATATATTTGCATACTTAGCTTCTACTCATACTTTAAATGTTCTTAATTTATAAGTTCAGCCACCTAAATGTTTAACTTATAAATTATGAACCTATCCATATGACTTTAGGGTATATCTAAATAAAAATTGGCCACACTCTCCCCTCTAATCTTGAGAAATCCCTGTTGTAAACAAAACAAATATGCCAAAGCAGCCTACATATAGATAGAAGGACTGTATGATATAAATTACAAAAAACTGATAAGCAAGTTTTCCCAATACCAATGGTGAATCTGGAAAATATCACTATCCACTACAGCTTAAGGACCAGTGCTAATTTAGCTGCACCTCCAGATAGAATTGTATCATGGAATAAAATGTTAATTCGCTTTTTAAAAAAGCATGGGCATTGACAAATAAACCATTAACTCTTTTGTCTCCCAATAAACAGAAAATTTGATTCTAGTCCCGCACTCAATAACTGCTGTTACTACCTTCTTTGTGCCCCGTTCCTCATATGTAAAATATGAGGTTCCTTTCAGCTCCAAATTTCAACTGTAAAATCAATTATAGCTTGACATTTAATTTTACTTCAAGTGAAATATAAATGGGAAATTACACATGGAGCACCTCAATAACATTTAGCTTTTATGTTTATCACTTGAGTCTAAATCCAACCAAAACAAATTTTCTCGACTTATAAACTTGCTGACTAAAGGTAACAACAATCAGACACTTTAGAAAGAACTAAGACGCTATAATAAATATATCCAATTCCTGATTTAGACCATGTATCTCCAGATGTTGGGGTCTCAATGCAGATTATCACTTTGTAAATTTATATAAAACTTTTACTTTTAGAAACCACTTTTAAAAACTGCAAAACTAAGTAAGCAATGACCTTTAATTAGACCAATTTCAGCATCATCTGAAATGTAACTATACAATAATTTCATATCTTACCATAATAAAATAATAAATGTTTTGAGGACAAATTACCTAGCTCTACATCACAGCCCAATTAATTTTTACTATTTTTTAGCAAGTACACATAGACATTTATAAAATAAAATGATTTAGAGTAAGATAAAACGAGGATACTTTTGATACTGTAAAATAACACTAAGTAAAAATAAAATTTTAGTGTCCAAAATTCACTTATTTTCAAAATCTCAGTATTAAGGAAAACTTTAATTTTTTACTTACTAAGACTTGACAGACTAATGTATTATATTGTTTAAAATAATTATGATTAATACATCTTTTAGCCAGTAGGGTAAAGAACTGTGATAGTTTTAAAAACATTTAAAATTCTCTTTCCCTAGTATAAACACAGACTCCGCCATTAGCCTTAACTGTTTACCTTTAAAGGAAAAAGTCTTTTCCTATGGATAACATTCATAGAATTTTAATTGCTTTTTCAATAAGCTTAGAACATGAAATCAGTTAAATTTCAAAGAATTTTTTAAGAATCACATATCTATAATCTACAGTATAACCCAATATGGGTTTAATTTGTATAATTTAAAAGTTACCTGAATAAACAGCGCTTTCTTAAAGCTCAGAGCTGAGAACAAAGGAAACCAATCATTAACTTTTAGCCAGACGCAAACTTGAACACTTATCTTAAAGGACTTTGTGTCGCACTTCCAGCTCCCTTCTCTGAAATAGGGTAAGGGTAGCCCTCTCTCTTCTTGAAAACTTGCTTTGACATGCACAATTAGTTCATACTTTTCACAGTACAGAAGTAAGCTTTGCTTCAATTATAGCCTGAGTCAAAGAAGGTGATCAAGTCTGGCAATAAGAACTACTAAAATTAATCTTCTGATTCTTCTTCTCTAATGTTGACGTAGCCACATTTTTAATCATATTTCCTATTAAGTGATTTAATATAATCTATACACATATTTCAAAACTTCCATAATATATGAATTAATGTGTCAGTGAATCTTTACTGATCTAAGGCTAGATAACTTAGTTTGTTATGAACAATAATAACAAAGTCAAGGTTATATGCTGGATTTCTTGAGGATCAGCTTAATTTTGTTGCCTGATAACACATTATACTCTTAACTCTTCCAGCCATTCTGTAAATGTATGCTCTCTGTCACAAGGGGCCCAGTGAATTTGATGGTGGTGAGAGACACCATCTCTGTGTGGGAAGAAAGAACAGTAAGATTTGGAGAACTGAAGAACTAACATTTACTGAGTGCTTCGTTAAATAGATATTTTGCCAAAAAATTAATCTCCTTTACCTTATTCTCTAAGCCATAAAATAGACATTATGGTGCATATTTTAAGTATTATTACATGGAGGCTCAGAGTTTTAATTACTTGTGAGTGACATAACTAGCAAAGATTGCGTTCAGGGTTTCAACTCTGGTTTATCATGTTACCCATCACTGAATAGCAGACCACATTCTCCATAGTCAGCGGGTGAGAGGTATTTGATTTCCATGTAAAAAATGCAGATATTTAGATCTGAGCACTAAACAATAGTTAATTGTTAAAATATGTTTCCTAAGGCTATATTTCTAAATGATACACAATGGTTACAAAAACTAGATTAACAATATAAATGACCTCTAGAAACTTTCTTTAATTTATTTAAGCAAATAAAGCACCTGCTTTTACAAAGTAAGATGTGTAGTATTTTTCTATTTCTTTTATTAAAACCTTAAGTTTGAAAACTGAACTAAAAACATAAGGAAATTTTACCTAATACAAAATTATACATACACCAAGGTTTTAATACACTGGACAAATTGTACTATGGTTTTCACAATTACA
>PVIY010058245.1:0-12517 GCA_004026745.1 Myrmecophaga tridactyla | reverse complement strand
GTTTTTGTGCCCAGAGCTGAAGCTGAATGGTTTCATCTACTCACAATTGACTGCAATCTGTCCTTCTACTTTCCTCAAGCAAGTGCCCTTCTAGGGATCCTTGCTTGAGACCAAGTAGTTTAATTTGGTGCCCACACTTCTCCCACATTACCTGTTATATGCCAGTTACATCAAACTCATCTCTGATTAGTAGTTTATTCTTTGTTTCTTAAGAACTTCTCACACAGGATAAACTAAATATAGCAATAAACATAGGAAATAAGAAAGCAATGAAAAAATAATGGTCAAATGAGAAGGCAAAAAGAAAGAAGGAAAGGAAGGATGATGAATATTTTTAAAACATCAGTTTATTCAACTGCTTCCATTTCAGGTGTGCAATTAATATGTATGTAGTAAAGGATTTAATGTTCCTACAATAGAAATCTGACCTTTCTGTGATATTATCTCAAAGCCATTGGAATATCATACCTAAGAGGTGTGTCCTTGTATTCCTGGAAGCCCAGCTCCCAGAGAGCAACAGTGTGGTTTAGACTGAAGACTTGAGACACCCCACTTTGTTATTTAGGTGGGGGAGACGTGTGCTATCAATTTGATTGTTCAGGAGGCTGTAGCCTGATATCAGACTGTGGAGTCAACCTGGTTATGTGACAGAGTCCAAATAAGGTCTTTAGTCACCAAGGATCTGGTGAGTTTCCCTAGACAGCAATATTCTGTAAAATTATACCCTTTTGTGGCCAGAAACAGTGACACAACTCCGTTACTCATTTTAAAAAATAAAGAGAAAATAAAGTACTGTTCTTTAAATGTATTTTCTGTTTATTATTTTATTTAGATACCTTTTTACTGAGAATTCTCAAAATTATCTACTGAATGAATGAGTAGAATGATAGAGTGAATGAGTTAAAGAATGAATATCTCAGTTCCTAAAATTCAAACGGGTGAAATGCTGAAGTTATACAGGCACCAGGGATGGACTGGATCTCTCATGGGTGACTGGGAAGTAGAAGGGAATTTTTAATGTCTTCATAAAAAGTGAAGAAGTACATCACCAATATACTTTAGGAAATTCTGACATATTGTTATAGGGAGTAATATTTGAGATATCACTTCATCTCATCAGCATCATGTGATTCACGTAATTATAAGAGTTTTAAGGGCACAGTTAGGAAAAATTCTCTTACTTCCTTTTGTAAATCTTTCTTCAACCTGAAGGCCAGCTGTATGAGAGGTTAAACTATATTTTGCTTTATTTTTGTTGTAGAAAAATTATGGAAAATGTTGTTCAGCCCATAAGGTCCTTACTGTACATTTGATAACTGAATTACTGAACAGCTGAATCATCTAATGGGGTAAAAGATCATTTAAACATTCAGTAAAATTTATGGATTTAAAAATATCAGGAATGTCAACTGCATGGAATTCTGGCGCGAGCTTTGAACTAACATAGTAAAATGACATAGCACACATGAATTGGGATTTCATTTCTATCAATTGAACCAGGACAATAAAATCTCAGTCACACAATTGTTTTTCTGGGAAATAATCAAGGTAATAGGAATCTGATTTCTACAAAAATTTTCTTGGTCTTAGGTCTGGAAATTTGAGAGGAAGTAGTGGTTGTATTAGGACAACAATTGGGGAAGCAACATGGTAAGCCATACAACAACCCTGCATAGGTAATATCCTAAGAATAAATTTAAAGGAATAGAAAAGCTAGTACACAACAGGACATCTTGCTGCATTAATTTAAAGAAGCAAAGCCAGGAAATGACTTGAAAGCATAAAGATTAAATGGATTTGAGCAGTTCCAGGAAGATGGTCAAATAGAATAGCTCATGTTCAGCCCTCCTCCACAGAAAGTTAGAGTAGAAATGAGAGTGCGACTGGGATGGCAATTCAATAGTGCAACTGGCCTGGGAGAGCCTTTTGCACCATGTGGGGTGGACGTCATTGCAGAGGCTGAGGAACTGAGAAGCAGAAAGCTGGCACCTGGGGCGGAGCCTGTGAGAGTGCCTGGACAGGGAGATGGGGACTAGGAAGTAAGCCAGGCCACGTTCCTTGAATGCACTACCCTCCCCAGTACAGCTCCATGACCACAACTCACCCCACACCACATGAAACCGAACCCCATCACCTATTTCCATACCCCGTGGTCCAAGTGTGCCACCCTGCAAGACCCCAACACGCGTGCCTGCCCCACACTTCCACCCCAAATGCAGACCAACCTTCTTCTCCTGCGCCCCTCCCAAGCACTTCCTCCCCATCCCTGTTCCCTGCAGGCTGTTACCAGCACGTAAAAGCTACAGGCACTAACCTTGATACCCAGGCTAACCCCTCCCACCCCCTGCCCATAGTTTTGCACAGCCTCACCCTGCCATCTTCACCTCTGTGCTTCAGTTTATGGCACTTCTAGACCCAAGCATGTGCACAGGCCCCCAGTCATAACCTTCAATTCTGGGAACATCAGTTAAGGCAGTCCAGGACCCCCACATGTGCATGGACCTCATTCACATTTCCCAGTTCTGAGAAAGTACTGGCCTGTGCAGCTGTGTCATATCTACCCCAAAACTCATGAAGGGATGACAGTCATCTGCTGCGAGAGCTCTACACATGTATACAAAGGGCCCTATGCTGTAGAACAACACACACCAGGGTTACACCTTGCAGACACTGCTACATGTTCCCTGGCTGCTAGGAGCCCACATTCACATGAACTGCATAACATCCCCAACCTGTGCCTATATCTGCCCTAAAATGAATCACTGCACTTTTGTGCCCCACCCTATACCCCAAAACTTGCTGCACACCCATCCCACAAACACAAGGCATTGGACTACTGTAAAGAAATCAACTCCCAAAGTAAATCAATCAAGATATTTACATGTGATGAAAACAACAGAAGATCACTAAGCATACCACAATGCAGAAAGATATAGCCCTAATGACCAAATTAAAACACCAGAGGAGACACAGCTATTACAACAACTAAGCAATGATGTTCATATAACTCTGCTTAACAAAATAAGTGGGATGGAAGATTACATAACGGAGATCAAAAGACAGTAGAGCAGCATAACGAGGAATTTGAAAGAAAAATAGCAGATGTTACAGAGACTAAAGACTCTGTTAACCAAAAAAAAAACTTACTAGATGACACAAGAGCATACTTGAAGAGATGGAAGAAAGAAAAAGCAATATAGATGATAGGATAACTGACTTCAAAAGCTCAAAACAGCAAATGGCAATAAAGATGAAATATTTTTAAATCAACCTCAGGGAAATGATAGACAAAACCAAGTGAACCAATAGAAGAATTTTTGGTGTCCCAGAAGGAGAAGAAAGGAGTAAAGGGCTAGGAAGAATAGTTGAGGATATAATGGGGGAAAACTTGCCAGCCCTATAAAGGGTACAAATATACAAGTCAGAGAAAGCCTAGGAACACAGACAGAATAAATCCAAATACGCCTGCTACAAGACACATACATATCAGTTTGTCAAATTTTGAAAAGAAGCAGAAAATTCTGAAAGCAGCAAGAGATAAACAATCTATTACATACAAAGGAAACCACATAGGACGGAGGTCAGACTACTCAACTAGCTCATTGGAGGTGAGAAGGCAGTGGTATGATATATTTAAGATCAACAAAGAAAAAGATGTCCAGCCAAGACTTCTATACCCAGCCAAAATGAAGGAGAGATTATAGTTTTCACAGAAAAACCAGTCCTGAAAGAATTTGTCAACAAGGAAACAACAACAACAACAACAAGACAGGAGAAGGAGGACTGGAGGAGGGCACAGAATTGAAGAGTACAAGTAAGGGTACCTTAAAGGATAAAAAGAGAAAGAGGGAAAAGAATATATAGATCTGACAAATAAAATCCAAAAGATAAGATGATGGATTCAAGAACCCCTTTCAGTAATAACTTTGAATGTTAACGAACTAAACTTACCAATTAAAAGGTAAACATTGGCAGAATGGATTAAGAAATATAATCCATCTATATGTTGCTTACAAGAGACTCATCTTAGAGATAAGGATACAGATAGATTGAAAGTGAAAGAATGGAAAAATATTTTCATGCAACTTCTGACTTAAAGAAAGCAGCTTTCCACTAATACCAGACAAAATAGACTTTAAATGTAGAGACATCATAAAAGACAAAGATGTACACTATATGTTAACTAATGGAACAACTCACCAAGAAGATGGAACAAATGTAAATGTTTATGCTCCCAATCAAGGAGCTCCAAAGTACATGAGACAGACATTGGCAAAACAGAAGGGAGTGATAGATGATTCAACAATAATAGCAGGAGACTTCAATACACCACTCTCCTCTATAGATACAGCAACCAGACAGAAGATCAACAAGGAAATAGAGAAGTTAATTAACTTGATAAATGAATTAGGCCTAACAGACATATATAGGTCACTGAATCTCAAAACACATGTGCTCATGGAATACAGGATAGATCATATGTTGGGACACAAAACCGGTCTTTATAAATTTTAAAACATTGAAATTATTCAAAGCAACTTCTCTGAAAACAATGGAATGAAGCCATATTTCAATAACTACCAAAGAATGAGAACATTAATAAATATATGGAGATTAAATGACACACTCTTGTAACAACCATTGGATCAAGGAAAAAATTGCTAGAAAATCAGTAGCTAACTGGAGATGAAGGAAAATGAGAATACAACTCCTCAGAACTTATGGGATGCAGGAAAGACTGTGATGAGAGGAAAACTTATTGCCCTAAATGCATATATTGAAAAACAAGAAAGAGGACGGGCAGCAGTGGCTCAACGGCAGAGTTATCACCTGCCATGTCAGAGACCAGTCTTTCGATTTGCGGAGCTGGAGCATGCCAGAAACTGAAAACAAATACAAAAAAAAAACAAGAAAGAACAAAAATTGAGGACTTAACATCTCAATTGGAGGATCTTGAGAAAGAACAGCAAACTAACCCCATGCAAATATATGAAGTTAAACAAGGTACTATCATGCAACGAATATGTTGAACTGGAAATCTGAAGAGAAATTAGGAATTACCTTGGGGAGAAATAAAATTAAAATACAACATATCAAAATGTGGATACAGCAAAGGAAATCCTGATATGGAAGTTTATGGCACTAAATACTTACATTACAAAATGGAAAGATTCAAAATCAAAACCTAGCCTCAAAACTGGAAGAACTAATTAAAAAAGAACAAATTACCCAAAAGTGAGCTGAAGGAGTAAATAACAAAGTTTAGAATGACAACAAATGCAATAGAAAAAAATAAATAAAGAGAACCAACAAAATCAAAATTTGGTTCTTTGAAAACATCCATAAAATTGGGAAACCTTTAGGCAGAGTGCCAAAAAAAAAAAAAAAAAAAAAAAGGGAAAAAAAAAAAAAAAAAAAACAGACAGGGTATAAAAAATAAAAAATAGAAATAAAAAAGGGAACAATATGACTGCCCCACTGAAATTTAAACACTATGAGAAGATAACATGAGTAACTGGACACCATTGACTAATTAACCTAGATGAAATTGACACATTCTTAGAAAAACACAAACTATCTACATTGACTCAAAAACAAATTGAAGTTCTCACAAACAAATTACCAATAAAGAGATTCCATCAATAATCAAAAACTTTCAAACAAGGAAAAGACCAACACCAGATAGCAAGAGACGTGAACCGAAAACATTCCAAGAAGCTTTAACCAAAAAAATTCAACTATACCAAAAATTGAAGAGAAGGGAATACTCTGCAATTCATTCCATGAAACCAACATCACCATGATACCAAAGAAGATGAATATGCTCCAAAAATGATAATGAAAACCAATGATGGTCTGTTATGACCGTGGATGTAATCATCCACAACAAAATACTAGCAAACAGAATCCAATAGCATATTAATAGAGTTAAACACCATGATCAAGTAGGAATTATCCCTGGCATGAAAGGTTCCTTCAATGTAAAAAAAATCAGCTAATTTAACATCACATTAACATGATAAAGAGAAAAAACCCATGATCATCTCAACTAACACGCAAAATTCATTGGATAAAACCCAATACCCCTTCTTGATAAAAATAAGTAGAGCACTGGGAATAAAAGGAAACTTCTTCAACATGATAAAAAGCATATATGAAAATCGCACAGCTTACATCCTACATAATGGATAAAAGATGAAAGCTGCCACTCTAAGATCAGGCAAAAGACAAGGATGCCCACTCTCACCACTAGTAATCAATACTGTACGGGACATTATTGCCAGAGCTATTATGAAAGAAAAATAAATAAAAGGCACTCAAATATGGAAAGAAAGAAGTAAAGTTTACCCTATTTCAATATGATATGATCCTATATACAGAAAATAATGAAAAATGCACATATACTTTCAAGAGCTAATGAGTGAATTCAGCAAAATAGCAGGATAAAATATCAATGCTAAAAATACAGTAGTGATTCTATATGCAAACAATGAAAAATTGGAAGAAGAAATCAAGAAAAAAATTCCCCACACAATCTGAAGTCAAAGAGTCAAATACCTAAGAATAAATCTAATCAAGATAGTAAAGGACTTATACCCAAAAAATGCAAATATTGCTTAAACGAAATCAAAAGAAGACCTCAGCAAAGGGATACACATTCTATGCTCATGGACTGGAAAATCACAGAGACAGAATACAAACTATAGAATACCAGGGGACAGAGCTGTGATATTGAATTGAAAGTTGTCTTAAACAGTACAGTGTTCATACTGGGAATGAGAAAAATGTATTGGATTACACATGGTGATGATGATAGAACAATATCCTGAATGCAATTAAAAGCATTGAATGTTATATCTGAATGTGATTGAAAGCAGAAATGATTAATGGTACATATGGATAACCTTATGAAAATTATAAAATCCTTGAACTACATAACACAAACAGTCAATGCTAATTTAAACCATGGACATTATTTAATAATACAATTATAAAAATATGCAATGAACAATTGTAAAATGTTCCACACCAATGCAAGGAGATAGTGGTGGGGTGATTGCTATGAAAATCCATAAATTCTCTAACAAAGGGAGGAAGAACAAGAGGAAGTTTGTGATATTCATGAAATCCCATACCCCACCACTTTCTCCAGGTTTATCCTGCCACATGGTGCTCTCAGATTGGGTTCCTGGTCCTTAAACCCTATTTGCCTACAGCAGTGCTTGTATGTTGGTGCAAACACTTTTTGGGGAATCCTGAAGGCCTGAAGGAGGAAAATGTTCTCTGGTTCACCTTCCAGGACTTGCCCTATAGGGTAAAGCAAGGTGCCATGGACTAAAGCAGTATAAGAAACAATCAAATGGAAGCAGCTTGAAAAAAAATGGGCAACTGGCTTCAAGACATACAATAGAAAACCAATGTGGTGAGAAGTCTATTTTGATGGTACTACAGGTGCCATTCAGGTCCTTTTAAAAGGGAGACTTCACATGATGACCCTTGTGTCCAGGACATTAGAAATATACTCATTAAATACAGAGAGGACACAAAGCACTTTAGATTCATGCTGATCTACTTGGTATAAAGACGATATCTAAAGGACAGCACTAGTCAACACAGGCCAAATTGACAAAGAGTTTGAAGGACATTTTTGTTCTAAGATATTTTTATCCTCTGGCATTCAAGGAAAATTCTATCACATCACTAGATGGAAACAAACTTTAGAAAGAGAGAGCACAGGATACAAATAACAGAGTTAAACCATAAAAACAAAAATATACAGTTTTCAAACAAAAGAATTTAGGTCACACAAAGAACAAGCAATAGAGAGCTATCCAAAGAGAAAAAATGTGCTACAGAATCAATCCTTGAAGATCAGATATTGTATGTACATATCAGGCAAAGCTTTCCAAAAATTGATTTGCAAGCTGTGCAAAGAGCTAAAGGAAAACACTGACAGAGAATGAAAAGATATCAGGAAATAGATAAATGCACAAAAGGAGAATATATAAAAAGAGATAGAAATTTTTGAAAGGAAGCCAAAGGAAGGACAGAGGTTAAAAACAGCAATAACTGAAATAAATTGATTCACAAGAGTGTTTCAAAGGCAGATTGGAGAAGTTGGCAAGATGGAATCATTGAGAGTCATGGGATTTGCATGTCCTCTAAAACAGCTAGTAAATAGCCAGGAACTGTGAAGAACAACTCTTTGGTGAACATCCAACACCTACACACACACAAAGTACACCACTCTGGAACTGGTCTGTAAAGCACCACCTGCTGGGCAGGATGAGAAAAGAACAGGGTCTAAAGGATCCACTTGAAAGTCATTCAACCTCTGGGCCTCATCCTCAGGGAAATATGATACTGATTACAACCTCCTCCTGAAACCTGGGCCTACCTGGTTCAGGAAAATCTGATTGGGGTTGATCATAACTGAGGAAAACCTCTTCAAAAAAATTTCCACATAGAGAGGGCAGGAACCAGAAAATCAAGAGTTGAAGAATTCTGATCAGTTAAACAGAAGCTATGCTAGAGGTCTAGAATAAGCTGTACTGAATGCCAAAGAAGGAAGAACAAAGCCCACTAATGAGAAAACCCTAGGTAAAAGAGAGAACCCCTCCAGAATAAATTAATGAAGGAAATCAGATGCTTAGACACCAGCAAAAATTAAGAGATCTACCAGGAAAAATGAAGAAAAGACCCAGTCAAAGGAACAAACTAAAATTTTAAATGAGATAGAAGAGTTGAAGCAACTATATAAACATGTTGAAGCAAGTGTGTTAAATCAACTTAAAAATGAAATCAATGAGTTGAAGGAAGTTATGGAAAAGAGATGAAGAACATAAAAAAGACTTGGGAAAACTTACAAAAGAACTCAAAGACTTGAAAACACAAATGGCAGAACTAATGTGAATGGAAAGCAAAATAGAAGAGATGAAAAACACAATGGAGAATTACAATAGCAGATTTGAAGGAGCAAAAGAAAGAATTAGTGAACTAGAGGACAGCACATCTAAAATGCTATGTACAAAAGAACAGGTAGGGGAAAGAATTCAAAAATAATGTTTTGTCTCAGGAAACAATGACAGCAGCACACACATGAATGCATGTGTTATAGGTATCCTAGAGTAATAAGACTAGGGTAAGGGGGAAGAAAGGATAATGGAGGAAATAATCACTGAAAATTTCCCATCTCTGAGAAAAACCTAAAATTACTTATCTAAGAACTGCACCAAACACAGAACAAAATACATCCAAATAGACCTACTTCAATGCACTCACTGATCAGATTGTCAAATGTCAAAGAGAAAGAATTCTGAAAGCATCAAGAAAAAAGTGATATCTATCACATAAAACGGAAGCTCAATAAGTCTATATACAGATTTCTCAGTAAGAAGACAATGGTATGCTATATTTAAGATGGAATATATGGAAGAGACAAACGACCAACAATGAATTCTATATAAGGCAAAATTGGCCCTCAAAAATGAGGGAGGGTTTAAAATACTTTCAGATAAGCAAACACTAAGAAAGTTTGGGAGCAAGAGATCTGCTCTACACGAAATACTAAAAAAGCTCTTAAACTATAGGAAAAGGCAGGAGAGAAAGTGTAGAAATGAAGACAAACAGTAAGGGCAGAAAAAAGAGAAAAAAATGTAAGTTATGATAGATCAAAATTAAGTCATGATCCATGGAAAAATGTGGATGAAATTTGAGAATATGATGCTGAGTAAAGTTACCCAGGAGGAAAAACAAATACTATATGGTTCCACTAATATTAGCTAACATTAATGGGTGAATTTTGAGCGTTAAAGCTCAGGACACAGTTTCTTAGAAGTTACAAAGAGGGTAGAGATTGGGTATTTGGTGCTGATGGAGTAAAGAATGTACAACAGGATTGTTTTTAAAGATCCAGAAATGGATAGCACAATACTATCTGATGAGAGCACGATACTATCTGAGTGTAGCACAATATCGGAAGCAGACTGAACAAAACTGAGTGTGAGCATGATTGAAAGAGGAAGACTAGGGGCATGGGTGACACCAGAAGGAAAGAGAGACAAAGACTGAAACTGTATAACATAGTGAAACCTAGAGTGGATAATAATGGTGATTAAATGTACAGATAGAAAGTGTTTGGTGAGAGAGAACAAGTGAAGATCAACAGTGCAACGTGTTGAAAATGGATGGACATATAATCAATGCAAAGTAAGGTCTATAGCTAATAGTTAACATTGTGATATATTTCCATTAAGTGTAACAAAGGCAATATACCAAAGGTCAATGTCAACAAGAGGGAGATATATGGGAGAACTATGAGACTCTTGGTATTGCTGTTGTACTTCCTTTTATTTTATTTTATTTTTTATCTTTGCTTTGCCATTTTTCCCTCTCTTTTCTTAGCAGAAGAAATGGAATGTCCTCATAGAGACTGTGGGTTAATGCATAATTATGTCATTTGAACCTTGATTGTTTACTTATAGTAGGCATGATGTATGAATACAACTTTTTAAAAATAAATGGAAAGATGCATGTCTGGTAGAAAATGTGGAGAGAGAGATCTATGTCTTCCCAATTGGTAGGGAAGTACCCTTTGGAGGGTACCATGGTGGCTTCACAGGGAGCTAAGAATAGTGTTGCCATATGATCCGGCAACCCCAATGTTAAGTATCTGTCCTGAAGAACTGAAAGTAGGGACAGTAATGGACATTTTCACGTGGTGTTCATGATGGCAGTATTCATGACTTTAATGGATGCAGGTGGTCTAGGGGTACATCAGTGAGGACAGGAAGGGTGAACTTTGGTGTATCCACCAATGGAATACTGAGAAAGAATAAAGTTTTGAGGCATACAACTAAGTGAATGAACTTTGAGGACAGTATTTTGAGTGAGAAAAGACAGGAAAAAACATAGACATTATAACGCCCCATTAATATCAACTAACTGCAATGTACAGTCCCTGAAAATTGAACGGGAGAGCATAGGTTATCAGGGGAAAGTTTATATATGTGTTCGTGCATTGTATGCTCTTACAACAGTCATGTTTATTTCTGAGTTGTAATTGTTATTTCTAACTTCTGAGAAACTGAGCTATTTGTATATAACCTGGTTGTTCCTTGGAATGGGAGTAGCTGTTGACACCTGAGACTCAGAGATAGAATTCTACAGCTCTGAAAATCAGCATTATCCCACACAAACAAAGGGTGAAAAAATCTTATAAAGAGATCATATATCAATTAGAAAATAGAATAAGGCTGATATCGCTAGAACTAAGGAAAATAAGACTAATGGGTAAAGACTGATATTGACTATTTTACAACTTCATATTCTGGGTAAGATCCAAAGGAAAAGATTATTATTTGATGCAAAATTTCTATTTTATGTGGCATGTAATCTAATTTAATTTTTATAGTCAGTTTATTTGTGCACCATAATTACATGCAAACTTGAATAGGGAGGGAGAATTTGTTGATTTCTACAGGATAGTGTGATGCCCAGATAAATCCCAGAGTAATGTGGGCAGAGGATTAAACAGTATTTGTATAGCTCCCCTGAGGGTCTAGGGAAAATGTGGAAATATAAAACTCCCCCAGCTGAGGATGACTGATATTCTCACAAGCATTGGGAACCACCAATTCAGTAGGCAACATCCTTGATCTTGGGGCTTTACACTATGAAACTTGTTCCTGCAAAGTAGGAGATAAAACTACCTACAATTATGCCTGTGAATCAACCCCAGATAACCCTTTTGTTACTAAATGTGACCTATCTCTCTAAGCCAACACCGCAGTGCTCTCCTCCCCTACGTTGGACATGACCCCCAGGGGTGCAAACATCCCTGAAAACATGGTACCTGTCTCATGCGAATGAACCTGGCCCTGGCATTATGGAATTGAGAAGGACTTCTTGACCAAAAGGGGGAAGAGAAATGAAACAAAATAAAGTTTCAATGGCTGAGAATTCAGGTAGAGTTGAGAGGACGTTGTGGAAGTCAATCTTATGCATTATAGAGTAGGTCTACTTCATTTTTTTGATGCATTAAAGTAGCTAGAGGGAAATGCCTGAAACCTTTCAACTCTAATACTATACCTTTGATTCTGGAAGATGATTGCATACCTACAGTTTTTCTAGTCTGATCATTTGATTGTGAAAACCTGGTGACTGACACTTCCTTTATCCACTGCAAAGATAGATGAGTAAGAAATAAGGACAAAAAATATATAAAATGGGGATGAAAGGCTGTATGAAATGTTTTGTGTTTTCCTTTTTTACTTTGATTTTATTATTATATTCATTGATTAGGATGTAATTAAAATATTCAAAACTTGACTGTGATGATGAATACACAGGGATACGATGATACTGTGAACCACTGATTGTATACTTTGGATGATTATATGATACATGAATAAATCTCAAAAAAAATTGCACTTTAAAATACTGCAGATTGGAGAGCAAGAAGAAAACACAGTGAACTCAAAGATAAGACCATTGAAATAATCCAGGCTGAGTTGCA
>PVIY010058244.1:0-12548 GCA_004026745.1 Myrmecophaga tridactyla | reverse complement strand
TCATCCAAAATTTGTACAACATATTAAATGTTTCCTTATGCATATGTATTCATTTAATCTGAATGTCAAAAAAACATTTCACTAGCAATAGAAATTGAATACAAGCTGTAAAATAGTACAAATCCACTAGTCAATTATGCGCATCATCTGTACTAAAGAAAAATTCTCCTCTGCCTTTGTATCTGTCAACTTAGAACAAGTTATCAGTCGTCCTAAAGCAAGTTATCTGTTTCCAATATGCAAAGAAGGAACAGTCCATCTTTAATATTCAAAGATGGAACTATTTTACACGATTGCTGTAGGGAGAAACTTCAAGGAAAACAGGGGTCAACAGAACTCAACAATTGAGGAAACCTGTATGAAAACTAAGGAAAACTGTAGGGAAAACTCGATTAAATTTCAAACTAAACAGGTGATATTTATTTAATTCATAAGAATAACCTCCCAGATAACCTCTAGTTTCTGGAATCTCTCAGTCATTTAGACTTTATTTTGCCTCATTTCACGTTTTCCATTTGGTCGAGAAGGTTTTCTCAATCTCTTGATGTTGAGTCCCAGTTCATTCTAATATTTCTGTCCCATGTTACAAGGAAGGTCCACACCCCTGGTAGTCATGTCCCACATAGAGAGGGGGAGGTCAGTGAGTTTGCTTGTTCATATTGGCTGAGAGAGAGAGGTCATATCTGAGCAACAGAAGAGGTTCTCTTGGGGGATGACTCATAGGACTAATTTTAAGTGGGCTTAGCCTATCCACTGCAGAATTAAGTTTCTTATGAACAAACCACAAGATTTGGGGCTCAGCCTATTGCTTTGGTTGTCCCCATTGCTTGCGAGACTATCAAGAATTCTTCACTTGGGGAAGTTGAATTTTCCCCCTTTCTCGCCATTCCCCCAAAGGGTCTTTGCAAATACTTCTTTTATTCACTATTTAAATCGCTCTGGGATTTACTGGGGCATCACTGTGGGGAGACCTACAAAATCTCATGCCCTAATCAAGGTTCCAGGTATTATGGCATTCAATTAAACTGTCCACATAAGTTGTAATAGGAAATGCATCCGTCAAAATATAAATTTCGTACCAAATAAATATTTTTTTGTTTTAGTTTCATACATAAGTTAAAATTTTAAAATATTAATTACCATCTACTTTCAACACCCTGCATTATTGACATTCCTTTGTTCTTTCTCATGCAAATCATTTTTAAAATTTGAACATTTAGTCACTATCATTATACACTTTAGGCATTCCTAGATTATACCATCTCAAGTCTTTCTTGTCTATCTTTCCCTCTGACTTCCTTTGTGTCCCCAGGCCTCCTTCCTCTATCATTCTCACATTCAGTTTCATTCAGTGTTCTAACATTGTTGTATTACAGTTAGGTAGTATTGTGCTATTGATTTCTGAAGTTTTAAATCAGTCCGTTGCACAATCTGTATCCCTTCAGTTCCAGTAACCTAATATTTACCCTATTTCTATTTCCTGATGACCTCACTTAACTGAAATTATCCAAGTTCATTCCTTAGTGTTAGTTCATATCAGTGAGACCATACAGTATTTGTCCTTTTGTTTCTGGCTAATCCCACCCAGCATAATGACCTTAAGTTCTATCCATTTTGTTACATATTTTATAGCTTTATTCTATCTTGCAGCTCCATAATATTCTATCATATATATATATACCACAGCTTGTTTAGCCACTTGTCTGTTGATGGACATTTTGGCTGTTTCCAACTATTGGTTATTGTAAATAATGCTTCTATGTACATTGGTGTGCAAATGTCCATTTGTATCTTTGCCCTCATTTCCTCTGAGTAGAACTTAGCAATTGTATTGCCGAATCATATGGCAATTCTATACTTAGCTTCTTTAGGAACTGCCAAACTGCCTTCCATAGTAGTTGTACCATTTGACATTCCCACCAACAGTGGATAAGTGTGCCTCTTTCTCCACATCCTCATGAGCACTTGTCATTTTCTGTTTTATTGACAATGGCCATTCAGGTGTGTATGAGATGATATTTCATTGTGGTTTTGATTTTCAGTTTGCTATTAGCCAGGGAAGTTGAGCATCTTTTCATGTGCCTTTTGGCCATTTGGATTTCCTCTTCTGAGAAACGTCTGTTCAAGTCTTTTGCTGATTTCGTAATTGGGTTGTCCGTCTTTTTGTTGTTGAGTTGAACAATCTGTTTGTATAATCTGGATACTAGAACTTTACCTGACATATTGTTTCCAAATATTGTCTCCCATTGTGTAGGCTGTCTTCTTACTTGATTGAAAAAGTTCTTTGATGCAAAAAATATTTAATTTTGAGGAGTTCCCATTTCTTTCTTTATTCTTTAAATGCTCGTGCTTTGAGTATAAGGTCTAGGAAGTCACCTCTTATTATAAGATTTATAATATATTTCCCTACATTTTCTTCTAACAGTTTTATGGCCTTAGATATAATGGTTAGGTCTTTGATCCATTTTGAGTTAATTTTTGCATAGAGTGTGAGACGTGGATCCTCTTTCATTTGTTTGCATGTGGATATCCAGTTCTCTAAGCACCATTTATTGAAGAGACTGTGCTGTCCCAGGTGAGATGGCTTGACCGCATTATCAAATATCAATTGCCCATAGATGAGAGGGTCTGTATCTGAACATTCTATTTGATTCCATTGGTAAGTATATCTATTTTGATGCCAGTACCATTATGTATTGACCACTGTAGCTTTGTAATATGCGTTTACAGGTAACTTGAGACCTCCAACTTCATTTTTCTTTCTCAGGATTCTTTTAGCTATACGGGGCACTCTGCCCTTCCAGATAAATTTGGTTATTGGTTTTTCTATTTCTGAAAAATAAGTTTTTGGAATTTCAATTGGTATTGCATTGAATGTGTAAATCAATTTAGGTAGAGTAGACATCTTAGCTATATTTAGTTTTCCATGTATGAACATGGTATGCCCTTCCATTTATTTAGATCTTCTGTAACTTCTTTTAACAATTTTTATACTGCTCTCTGTATAGGTCTTTTGTCTCTTCATTTAAATTTAGTCCTAAATATTTCATTCTTTGGTTGCAATTGTAAATGGAAATTTTTTCAGGATTCCCCCTCAGATTGTACCTTACTAGTGTTTAGAAACACTACAGATTTTTGAGTGTTGATCTTGGAACCTGCCACTTTGCTGCACTCATTTATTAGCTCTAGAGGTTTTGCTATGGATTTTTGGGGGATTTTCAACATATAGTATCATATCATATGCAAACATTGAGAGTTTTATTTCTTGCTTTCCAATTTTAATGGCTTGCATTTCTTTTTCTTGTCTGAACGCTCTGGCTTGATTTTCCAACACAATGTTGAACTAAATGGTGATAGTGGACATCCTTGTCCTGTTTCTGAACTTAGAGGGAAAGTTTTCATTTTCCCCATTGAGGTTGATGTTAACTGTGGGTTTTTTATACATTCCCTTTATCCTGTTAAAGAAGTTCCCTTCTATTCCTATCCTTTCAAGTGTTTTCAACAGGTAAGGATGTTGAATTTTATCAAATGCCTCTTCTGCATCAATCGAAATGATCGTGTGGTTTTTCTGCTTGATTTGTTGATATGGTGTATTACTGTAATGGATTTTCTCATGTGACCCACCCTTCCATAATTGGGATGAAACCTACTTGGTCATGGTGTGTAATTCCTTTAATATGCTGCTGAATTCGATTTGGAAGAACTTTGTTGAGGATTTTTGCATCTATATTCATAGGAGAGATTGGTCTGTAGTTTTCTTTTTTGTAATATCTTTGTCTGGCTTTGGTATGAGGGTGGTGTTGGCTTCATAGAATGAGTTAGAATGCTTTCCCTCCTCTTCAAAATTTTTTGAAGAGCTTGAGCAGGATCTGTAATAATTCTTTCTTGAATGTTTGCCAGACTTCACATATGAAGCCATCCGGCCCTGGACTTTTCTTTTGGGGGAGCTTCTTAATGACTGATTCAGTTTCTTTACATGTGATTGGTTTGTTGAGGTCGTCTATTTCTTCTCAAGCCAATGTTGATTTTGATTTGTTGATTTTCTCGATTGTTTTCATGTTCTCAATTTCATTTGTTTCTGCTCTAATCTTCATTATCTCTTTCCTTTTTCTTGCTTTGGGGTTAGTTTGCTGTTCTTTCTTTAGCTCTTCTAAGTGGACAGTTAATTCCTCGATTCTTGCTCTTTCTTCTTTTTTGATATATACATTTAAGGCAATAAATTTCTCTCATAGCACTGCCTTTGCTTCATCTCATAAATTCTGATATGTCATGTTTTCATATTCATTTCTCTTGAGATATTCACTGATTTCTCTTGTAATTTCTTCCTTGAACCAATGGTTGTTTAAGAGTGTGTTGTTGACCATTCATATATTCGTGAATTTTCTGGCACTGTGCCTATTATTGATTTCTCACTTTATTCGTTTATGATCTGAGAAAGTGTTTTGTATGATTTCAATTTTTTAAATTTATTTAGACTTGATTTGTGACCCAAAATATGGTCTATCCTTCAGAATGAACCATGAGCACTTGAGATAAATGTATATCCTGCTGTTTTAGTGTGTAATGGTCTATGACTGTGTGTTAAGTCTAGCTCATTGATTGTGTTATTCAAATTCTCTGTTTCTCCATTGATCCTCTGTGTAGATATTCTGTCCATTGATGAGAGTCAGGAATTGAAGTTTCCAACTATTATAGATGTGTCTATTTCTCTTTTCAGTGTTTGCCTCATGTGTTTTGGAGCATTTTGACTCGGTGCATCATATTTATGATTGTTAGGTCTTCTTATTGAATTGTTCCTTTTTTTTAATACATAGTGTCCTTCTTTGTCTCCTTTAACTGTTTTACATTTGAAGTCTAATTTGTTGGATATTAGTATAGCTACTCCTGCTCTTTTCTGATTGTTATTGGAATGAAATATTTTCCCAACCTTTCACTTTCCACCTATGTTTATCCTTGGGTAATATGCATTTCCTGTAGACAGCGTATATATGGATCCTGTTTTTTAATCCATTCTGCCAGTCTATGTCTTTTGATTGGGGAATTCAATCCATTAACATTTAGTGTTATTCCTGCATGGACAGTACATTTTTCTACCATTTTGCCTTTTGGATTACCTTTACTGATGGTCTTCATTTCTGCACTCTTCTCCACACCTCTCTCCTGTCTTTTCATATCTGTCTCCAGTGCACCCTTTAGTATACCTTGTGGAGCTGGTGTCTTGGTCACAAATTCTTTCAGTAATTTTTTGTCTGAAAAGGTTTTAATTTCCCCTTCATTTTTGAAGGACAGTTTTGCTGGATTTAGAATTCTTGGTTGGCAGATTTTCTCTTTTAGTAATTTAAGTATATCATCCCAATGTCTTCTTTCCTCCATGGTTTCTGATGAGAAATCTATGCATACTCTTATTGGTTTCCTTTGTATGTAATGGATTGTTTTTCTTTTGCTGCTTTCAAGATTCTCTATTTCTCTTTGACATCTGACATTCTGATTTGTAGATGTCTTGGAGTTCTCTCTTTATTTCTGACATCTGACATTCTGATTAGTAAATGTCTTGGAGTATGTCCATTTGGATCATTCTGTTTGGGGTATGCTGGACTTCTTGGATCTGTAATTTTAAGTCTTTCATAAGAGTTGGTCAATTTTCAGTGATAATTTCCTTTAGTTTTTCTCCTCCTTTTCCCTTCTCTACTCCTTCTGAGACACCCACTACACATATTCATGCACTCCCTGTTGTCACTCAATTCCCTGAGTCCCTGCTCATACTTTTCCATTCTTTTCTCTATATTTTCTTTTGCTTGTCGGATTTCAGATGTCCCATCCTTCTGTTCACTAATCCTATCTTCTGCCTCTTGAAATCTGACCTTGTAGGCTTCCATTGTTTTCTTCATCTCTCCTACTCTGCCTTTCATTCCCAGAAACTCTGTGATTTGCTTTTTCAGGCTTTCAATTTCTTCTTTTTGCTCATTCCTTGCCCTGTTTGTATCTTCCCTCAGTTCACTGATTTGATTTTTGATGAGGTTTTCAATGTCTTTTGGAACATTCTGAATTAATTGCTTCAACTCCTGCATCTCATTTGAATTGTTTATTTGTTCCTTTGACTGGGCTATATCTTCAATTTTCCTAGTATGATTTGTTATTTTTTGTGGGTGTCTAGGCATTTAATTACCTTAGTTAGTTTATTTTGGAGATTGTTTTCTTTTTTTTTTAACCTAGGATTTTCTTGCTGGAGGACTTCGTCGTCTATCTGTTCTTTGACATTCAGTTCAGTTTATTGTGGACCTCTAGCATAGGTTTTGTTTAAGAGATAAGAATTTTTCAGTTCTTCTTTTCTTGTTTCTTGCCTGGCTGTATCGTACCTTCCTGTCCCTACCCCCTTTAGGAGGGTTTACTTACATATTATAGACCCCAGCCAGATTTTCCCAGACCAAACTGGCCTCCTGTCAGGAGGAAAGAGTCACCTGCTTCAGTTTTCCCCTAGGGTGAGACCCAGCAGATTGAAAGGCTTTCTTATGGAGCATCTGGGCTCTCCATTTTTCCTATCCTACCTAGTATGTGGTGCTCTTTTCTTTCAGACAAAACTTCTCATGTAAATTATTCCAATCTTTTTCATCATCACCATCATCATCATCATCATCATCATAATCACCATCATCATCATTTCATCTCACATGTCACATTCCCACTGATCAGGGTCCCCAGCAGCAGCAGCATTGGTTAGCAGCATTGGTATTTTCTTTTTGTTTATTTTATCTCATCTCTTTTTATGCCCATATTCGGCCACATGGACTGCAACTTTTTCAGCTACTGAGAGATAAGTACAAACTTGATTTTCAAGAATACGTTTTGACACTGCATCATGGACAATTTTCCCTGCAGGTTACCAATTCTTTTTCACAATTAATCGTTTCAGAAATTGCTTGGTCTCTCTGCCAACACATTTTTCTATATTTATTTAACAAAGCCCATCCACTTTGACACACTTCAACCATTTCTGTCACCTTTTCTAATGGAATACTTTCTAGACAAAGAGTAACTTGAACAGGTTCTCCCTGTTTAATTAGATTTCCCCAATCTTCACATGGTCCCATGCATTTTACCCATTCCTTCACAAGCAAGGTATAAGATAAATCATCCCATCCCAGGATTTTTTGGTTCTTTGCCTTGGGCTTTGAAGACTTTTTCATAAATGACATTATATCTTAGTTGATGTACAAAGCTTATGACCCACTAGTTATTTCTTAGTGGAACTTCAATCGAGGCCATGAGCTCCTCCATTAGATATTGCTAATACCTCTCCCAACTCCTCAACGGGATTCCTACTAATGTCTGTAACAATGGACATGTTGCCAAGAATAGGAAGGAGATGGCACCTTTTGATTTTTACAGTTTTTGGCCTTCCTTAATGTCAAGAAAATCTTGAAAAGCAGTTACTGAATTATGAATTCTCAAATGACTTAGAGCAGTAGAAATTAAAAACCAAGGAGATCAAATATTCAAGTCTGAAACAGTATTCTGTACACATAAAGGACAAGAAAGCTGCAACTTCAAATCTATCATGAACGACCCTACTAAAGTATTAAAATATTCAGAACAGAGTCCATATGTTTATGCAGATTTACTACAGCTTGTTGTATTGACCTTCACCACCATGAAGTCATGCTGAAATTGGAATCCTGCTGACTAAATCAATTTTGTGATATTATGACCATTTAATTTTAAGGTTCAGATTCCCAGACAATGCAGACTTCAGTGATCTAAAAATAGAATTTATTAAGAAAGTAATTAAAAGGTTGTTAAAAATGAGATGCAGTTATATCACTAGACATGACAGCACCAACATCCAAAGAAGAGTGCTGGGAATTCTGGACACAGCATTTTAAGGGTCCAACAAGACAAGTCCTGAGAAAAGCATCCTACTCTCCTCTCAGATAAGATTCTTTTCCTTTCTTCCTGATGAGATTCCCTCTCTCACTGTCTCATGAGATTCTCCTCCTCCTCCTCCTCCTTCATCTTCTAACTGTTTGCATGCAATTTATATGCTCTCTTTACACAATAGTGGCTGAATTCTAAATAGCTTACATGACTGGGACCAAGTGGTCATCTGGGAATAGGTTAGGGACCAAGAAGAACTTCCTGGGACCTAGATAAATTTATCTAAGTATGTATCCTTCTGGGAGGATAGCCAGTCCTCCCAGATGGAGTGCATATTTCAACAATTTACTCCTAAGGTCATACAATGGCAAGAAAAGTTGAACAAAAAAGACTCTACAAATTTATCTCACCTTACCCTCATTATAGGAAGGTGTCTCAACCTCGACATTATTGACATCTTAGTATACTTTGTGGTGGGCAATGCTATGTGTCATCCCTGACCTCTCACCACTAGATGCCAGTAGCACTCTCTCAACCCAATGATGACAACCAGAAACATCCGCAGACATTGCCAAATATTCTCTGTGGGGGGCAGACTCCCAAAAGTTTAGAGCTAATGCCTTCGATGTTGATGCTTAGTTCAAAAGAATCTGAGCTAGAAATTCCTGTGCAAGAGGGCTTAGCTGTGGTTCTTCAGCTTCTGCCTTTTCAGCTCTTTCTCACCTTGGAATTTCGTCTTCTTTGTTGAGCAAGCTGCGTCTTGCAGCCAATCCTTTCTGGCTCCTCTTCTCTTCCTCTTTTCCTTAATTCTATCATGGGTGGCATGCTCTCCCTTTATGTCTTATCAGGGAAAGGAGCCAAAGAATGCACGGAATAGATCTCTTAATGTTCAAAGTCAAGGAAACATATTCTTCCTTGGATACTCCAGAGAAAGAGAGGTCTGGAAGATGTTTGTTTGCAACAGTGAAAATAATTTAGAATTCTCACTGCCATAAAAGAAGTATAAATGTGTGCAGTGAATTATTGTGGTTGTTTGTTACAGCAGTCATGAAAACTAACACACAGTGCTTATTGCATGTCCACAAGGGCTGATTCCCCACCTGCTTTCTCACTTAATTGGGAGATTTCATGCTGGAAGAGTAAGATATTTCAGTCATTACAATCTAGTTACCATACATTATCAGAGTGAAAGTGTCAGCACAATCTCTCAGTGAGGTCAGTGGCTTCTCAGACCCATTCTCTTGTCATTTTCTCATTTCCAGGATGCGTATGTGTAATCACCGTACTCAGCAATTGTCAGAAAACACACATTGGTTTTCTCACTCAGGGAGTAAGGGCTATTATGGTAGGAAAAACCAGATGGAAGCCACTATAACTGCCCCAACTAGAAACTGGTAAATCACAATCTACTAGATTCACTATAAATAGTTAAATTGCAATCAATACCATATTCCTGGAGGGATTGCAGAGATTAGCTCCACTCTTAAGGACTTGAAGTATGCAGGGGTGGTGATCTCCACCACATCTGAATTCAACTCTTCTATTTGGTCTGAGAATAAAACAGTTGGTCTTGGAAGATGACAGTGGATTATCATAAATTTAATGAGATGGTGACTCCAATTGCAGCTGATGCTCCAGATGTGGTATCATTGCTGTGCTAATCAACACAACTCCTGATACCTTATATGTAGTTATTGATCTGGCAAATGATTTTTCACAATAGCTGTCATTAAGGACCAGTAGAAACAATTTGCATTCAGCTGGCAAGGCTAAAGGAATACTTTCCGTGTTCTGCATCATGGGTTTATCAACCATCCGGGCCTATGTTAGAATTTTGTCCTCAGGGATATTGACAAATTCTCCCTGCCTTAAGCCATCACACTGGTCCATTGTATTGATGATATCATGTTGATTGGAACTACTGAACAAGAATTGTCAACTACTCTAGACTTACTGGTAATGCATTTACATGCTAGGGAATGGGAGTAAAATCCAACAAACATAGAGGGGTCTCCCACATCCGTGAAATGTGTAGGTGTCCAGTAGGGTGGGACGATCATGATATCTCTTCTAAAATGAATGATAAGGTGTTGCATCTGGCTCCTGCTATGATAAAAAATGGAGGCAAAATGCCTAGATGGTCTCTGTGCCTTTTGGAGACAACATATTCCTCATTTAGTGGTGCTTCTCTGTCCCACTTTCTGAGTGACCAGAAAAGCTGCTGGTTTTGAGTCGGGGCCAGATAAAGGGGAAGCTCTGTGACATATCCAATCTGCAGTTCAAGATGCTTTGCCACTTGGGCCATATGGTCCAACAGGTCCGATGGTGCCGGGAGTGTCAGTAGCAAACAATGATGTTGTCTGGAGGGTTTGACAGGCTTCTAGAGGAGAATCAGAACACAGAACCTTAGAATTTGGAGCAAACCTTACCATCCACTGCAAATAACTACTCTCCTTTTGAGAAACAGCTTTGACCAGCTACTGGGCCTTAGTACAGACTCAATGCTTAAACATATGCCACCAAGTTGCAAAGAAACATGAGTTACCTATGATGACTTCGGCGTTATCTGACATACTAAGCCATGTAGAGTTTTCAGAGCAGCACTCCATCATAAAATGGAAATGCCACATAAATGATAAGGCTTGTGCATGTCCTGAAAGCACAAGGAAGTTAGAAAAGGAAGTGTCCCAAATGCCGATGTCCTCAACACTTGCTACATACCTACTCTTTCCCAGAGCAGAGTTTGACATCTTGTAGACTCCCTTACAGTCAATTGATTGAGGAAAAAAAATGTGGGCCTGATTTTCAGATAGGTCAGCACAATATGCAGCAATACCCAGAGGTTGACAGTTGCTGTACTATAATCTCATTCTGGGATATCCTTAAAGGCAGTAGTGAGGGGAAATTCTCCTACTGAGGAGGATTTCAAGCAGTGCACATTGTTGTTCATTTTCCTTGTAAGGAGTCCTGTGTGGAGGTGCATTTGTATACTGACTCATGGGCTGTTGCTAATGGTATGGTGGGATGGTGAGGGAATTGGCAGGAGGATGATTGGAAAATTGGTGAAAAAGCACTCTGGGGTAGAGTTATGTGGGTAGACCTTTCTAAGTGAGCAAATAACATGAAGATATTTTTGTCACATATGAATAATCACCAGAGTGTAATTTCAGCAGAGGAACATTTTGATTTTCATGTGTATAAGATGACTTGAATAATAGTGTCACAGCATTGTCATCAGAGAAATACAAATCAGAACTATAATGCAACATCACTTCATACCCACTATGATGGCAAGAATAACAAACATCAGGATATCAACCATATTGTGAGAATATTGGTAAGCAGAAAGCCTCTCACACTGCTGATGGGGATGATAAATGATGAAAACCCTTTTGGAAAAATGCATGCAGTTCTTCAAATATTTAAAAATAATATTACTATATAACCCTGAAATTCCACTAATTTGCATATACCCCAAAATGTGGAAAACAAAGATTCAAACATATTTGTAGGCAAGAATTCATTATAATGTTTTTCAAAATAGTCAGTGGGTGAAAGCCAACTGTGTGTCCATGAACTGAAGAATGGATACATAAATATGGCATATATCCACAAAGGATTATTATTCAGCTATAGAAAGTGATAAAGTTTGGGTGCCTGCTGCAACACAGATGAATCCTGGAATGTGTTGTTGAGTTATACAAGTCAAATATGAAAGGTGAATATTTGGTATGATTTCACTTATACTAAATGATTATGAAAAACAAATACATAAACACGGAAAGTCATTATGAGTTTAAAGATTCAGGATCTGATTTGGGGTTAATATTTTAATGGGTACTGTATTGTGTTTGAGGTGAACAAATTTTGGTAATGTTTGGTGGTGATCATAGCACAAAATTGAGATTAATATTACCCAGTTGTAAATCTGAAAGTGGTTAAAGTGAGAAATTTCTGTGTGCATGTATGTAGCAAGGAGAATATATTCAAAAGTCAAAAAGAAATGAATTAGTGATACTTAATACTACTTTAATGTCCCTTGGGAACATTATGGTAAGTGAAACAAGCCCAACCCACATGACGAACTAATTCATATTTTGTAATAACCCGGAGCATTTCAAAATCTATAGAGACAAAATAATTTGTTAATTGTATCTTGATAGGAAGTTGATGGATAGAACATTGCTATCTAGAGATTATATTTCTTCTTTCAGAAGTGATGATAACATTCTAATAGTGACTCTAGTGATGGTGCCACATATTTCTGAATATAGTAAAAAGTTTGAATTATGTTATTTTAAATGAGTGAATCTTATTGTGTATGATTTATGTATGTATCAGGAAGACTATTATAAAAAGAAACTCAGTTGTTGTCTAGAGAATAGGAAAGGGGCAAGAAGTATTACTTCCAGGAGGACTTTAGGAGTTTATTATCTGGTTTATAGTGATGGTTTCAGATTGAACATATATATCTATAATATATAAGTATATATTTTGTATAAGCAGTAAGTGAATATTTATCAAATTGTATATTTGGAAAATGTGATATTTCCAATGTGAAATATAAATTATATTTCAATAATACCTCTTTAACAAACAAATGGATTAATAGAATGGACAGTTAGAAAGATACATAAGGTCCTATCAAAAGGCAGAGATTCCTTTTAAATATATCT
>PVIY010058243.1:0-12518 GCA_004026745.1 Myrmecophaga tridactyla | reverse complement strand
ATGTGCTCACAAGGAAACTCAGGATTTAGAACGGAAGCTGATTCCCAAGGATGAACATCCAAACTCAGATGTAATGTTCTAGTCATTTCAAAGGCAATTTTTTTTGATTCAGCTATAAAATAACTGCATTCAAAATTTGCAAATTTTTATCAGTAGTATTATTATTAGGAACATCTATGTCCAAATATTTTCAGAATCTGGGGAATTGCAAATAAGTCCTGTAACTGAACTTTATTTCACAAAATATGTATTTATTTATTTATTTCAAATATGTGTTTATTTATTTTTATAATTTACTCATTTAAATTTTTATGGTTTTTAATTTATATGCTCTATAGTATATAAATATGTTCACCTTTGCTTTGTAATAAATACATTACTTACTGCTTTAGAAGTTTAGTAAATTGTTGTTAAATTTGTTTTAAGACATTTCTGCTCTTTAAAAATAAAGGACTTCTGAGCGGTGCGATGGTGGCTCAGTGGCAGAATTCTTGCCTGCCGTGCCTGAGACCCAGGTTCGATTCCCAGTGCCTGCCCATGCAATAAAAAAAAAAATTTTAATGAATGAATAAATAAAGGATTTCTCCAATATGCTAATTCTGCAAACTATATAAGACACTATGCAGTGCAGAGGATGCATCCATCCATCCATCCATCCATCCATCCATCCATCCATCCATCCATTCATTCAATGACCTTTGAGAGAGAACCTTGAGAAAGAGGTGAGCGCTTGTTGACCTTCTGGAGCTTACCTCCTGCAAAGGACTTAGACGTAAAAAAGTGTTTAAAATATTAGTTACATCTGGGACCTGGGCTACACAGGAGAAGCAAAATATCCCTTAGCAGTGAGTATCATGGCAAGAGCAAACCATTGGCTCTTGCGGGAATTCCAATAGGATCTCACAGCTCAAACAAAATATTGGCGATGTGTCTTTTTCCCATCCTTTAGATGATGTCTTTGTTAAGATGGTCATGAAGAATCCTAGACTCAGATTCCACTGCCTTAGCCATACAGGTGAAAAGAGTTCTCTTTGATATTCAAGAACAATGCCTGGTGGGTGCATGGGTGGTTCAGTGGTAGAATGCTCGCCTTTCATGCAGGAGACCCGGGATCGATTTCCAGACCATGTAGCCAAGAAAAACAATCCTAAAGATGCAGATTTCTTGATTCGTCCATTCTTGGAACCCAGAAATATGGAGGCGGGCCACCCTTTCCCACATGGTTAATATTTCCTTCATGGAAGAAAGATTCATTACCAGAGTAATGCGGAAGAGAAAGCACAAAGACAAAAACAATTGATGGCACATAGATTATAACTGCTATTTGTCTATGATCTACAAAGATTCTTATTCCCACATACTTCTAACAATATGATGCAATTATATCATAGCCAACCAAAAGGACCTTGACCTTTCTACTCAGAGTGGGATAACATAAGTTTCACTGGGTTCCTAAATCCAGGGCCTAGTGCAGGATTTCTTAAGGAATTTCACACTTTGTAAATTCTGAGAACATCAGGTAAACAAAACTATAACCACTATCCAATTCCTAATATTCCTAAGTGGATGGAAAGCAGGACAACTGTAATGAAACTTCACCCTTAGAAAAAGAAAGTCTGGTAGCCCCCAAAACAGCACTTTTAAGCTAGCAAATCTGTTAGCCTGCAGCACAAGGATGGAAAAAATTATTCTCCATTTTCTAATATTGGATTTGGATTGAATGTCAAGGCAGCAACACAATCAATTATCTTGGATTGGTCCCCTCTTATACATGAGCTGTCCTTATCAGATTGCATGTAAATTTGTTCTTTAAAGAAAAAATGTAAGATTCACACAGTTTGAGCCCTTTTGATTGCTGTCAAGAGAAAGGATCAAATGTTGTATCACCCAGTACAAAGGAGAACTCACAGGCAGAGAGTCAGTAAGCACACACTGTCTCCATTCTCCTCTTCCTGAGAATGAGGACTTTTGTGTTATGAGATGAACCTAGTTACTGGAGAAAAACATCTTGCAGCTGCATGTCAGCCTCTTGGGTGGCTTGTACACAGTGGTTAGAGCACCTAGAGTCCCGCTGGGCAGTGGAGATACTTCACAGCCTTTCCCACCAGGTCTTGTCCTGCTGGTCTCTGCTCATCTACTGACTCAGGTCTCTAATCAAATATGAGTAATGATCCTTCACTATACCTTTGAATATTGACTCTTTTGCAACTCTTCTTTTTTATTCCTCAAGAGTACCTACACTCTTATAAGGAACTCCATTCATTAATTTCCATTACACCTTATTTTCTATCATCCTGTTCGTCTCTTAGTAATAGCATTTCTTCATTTAGAGAAATTTGGCATTTGTCTTTCATTGGAGGACATCAGTTCTGAGCTGTCATTTCTATTCTTTCTCCCTTATATTTGGGTTCTAGTTCAGCTGTTATGTTTTTACTTTCCTTGCACTCTTCACTTCTTTGATCTCTATTGTTACCTCATTCTGTTATATTTTCAAGTTATGATGATATGTGTATATGAATGCAAATAGAAGGCTTACTGTGTCCTGACATGCTTTGGATTGATCCTTTGGACAAGTTAATCCTTATATTGTCTTCCTTCCATGAGCAAACACACCCTGATTCATAATGCAATTTTACTGAGGGGTAAAATATAATAACTTCAAAATTTCAACTGTGAATACATCTATATGGAGAAGACTTGTCATGCAATCTTCAATTTTCTAAGATCAGTCTTCTTACTCATGATGAATTAGTCTAAATCATAAATTTTAATTATAATGCACTTGGACTTGGGGAAATAATGTTTGGGTGTGAATGATAGCCCTCCAATGTACCAGCATCTACAGTTCCTTGATCTTGCATATAGTAGGTGCTCAGTATTTACTAGGCAGTTGTTGTAGTCTAATATGTGATGATTTTTGGTAATGATTTATAAGTATTATAAAGAGCTTGTTTTTCTTGTTTTAAGTTACCGGGCTCAGAATCTTAGCCACTAATTTACTCTTTAAATAGTATTTCCCAATTATTTTTATCCTTCTTATTTTTCTATATTATTTTGAGAAAAAAAAATACTGTGCTAAAATTCAACAATGCATCATGTTTCTCTTTACATTTTATATATTTCTAGAAATAATTGTTGAATGTCTCATTTTATTTTCATTTTAGTTCCATGACTTTTATAATTTAGTTATGGATTATATGTTACCTTTATATCTTGACACTATTTTTCAAATTTAACACATTTTCACTGAATTCTTATGACTATTACTCATTATCAAGATCTCTTTGATAACAATATTGTGACCTCTACATCTTTCCCTCGTATAGTCTTGCTCTATCTCTATGCATCGCTTGCTTTTATTTTTTATTATTATTTGATATTAGCCATTTCCCTCTATTGAAAGTAATTATGGAGTTGTTTATTAAATGAGTCAAGAGTTTTCCTTTTAATAAAATGTTTAAACAGTTTATATTTAATCTCTTATTGTACTGTTTTTGGTTCTCATTTTATTGATTTATGCTTTACTTTTATGTTACTTTTACATGTGCTCGACACTTGTCATATCCCCTTAAATTCTACAATTGTCATTAATTTAAAGACAATATATTTCAAAAATCAACTGAAATTATCTCCTAATTTTTTAATTAAAAATATCACCAAATTTAACGCTTTCTATGGCTCAATGGTAGTTCCTTCTGGAATGGTACTTTTAGTCAGCCTGGTAAGTGTGTGCATCAGACATGATATGAATAGATATATATACCTGGGAATTTATGTTCATATATACGTAGGTGTGATGGCTGAATAATTTAATGAATAAAACTGATTCTTGTACTATTTTATTCACAAAATAATGTTAACTTTGAATGTTCTTGCAATGACAGTATTTGATGCAGGATGCTGCTTTATTACAGTCATTTTCTTAGAAATTGTCAGAAATCTTGTGGTCAATAAAGCAGTGATCTACTAGGATTAAACAATTCTCATACTAAAATGAAGCATATGCATGTAAAGCAGTGCGACTGATTTGCTGGCCTAGTTTGTAAACGGGCTCTGAATATAGTTCCACCATGGAATGTAAAACTTTTTGGTTGATGATAATAAGACTGTTGCCATCATTACCGCAACTTCTGCATGTTTTAGGATGTTACATTGGAACCTGTAGTGAGGTTCATTTACACTTAAGGAAAGAGCTGAAAGGTCCTCTTGAGTGCCATGTGGACTGTCCCCTTCTCTTGGCTTCTCCATAACCTTTGACAAAGAACCAGATGAATTGGTTGAGTTAGTGCAGAGTTTAAGGATCAGAGCTTCCCTCCTCCATCGATTACTGTAAGCCTTTAATGATCTTTTTCTTTTGACAACTTTCATCCAATCCCAGACTGGGTCAAGCTAAAACAATGAGAGCACTGAGATCTCAGGCAGCATTCTTCTCTGTGCTCCATGCCCCCTCAGCTTCGGAGTCTACCTTTACATGGTGAAACATCCCATTACCGAAGAATTGTAAACCTGGATTTTACTGCCATCTGCTGGATATAGGTAAAACCTGGCTTGGAGGCTGGGCAAATTGATCTCCCTGCCATGATGTCCACCTGTGATGAGTGCATTACATGAGAAATAGGGAAAAGAAAGGACAGTTTGAAGTCCTGTGCATTAAAAAACATTTCTACATTTTAGAAAAACATAAATTAAAAAAACAAACCATTAGAAACATGAAATTCATGTTCGTAAATCCCCAACAACTTCTTACTCTATGGCCTTTCTAAATTCTTATTTTGGTTAAATGTTTCAAGGACAGAAAAATCAACACCAGGTACAAAACTAACCAGAGCAAGAAGGCAATGTTTGTTGAAGCTGTATTTGTGAAAGCAAGATTGCTCCTGACATTTGTCAGTTACTGACAATAGTTCAAACAAATGGGTCTTTAAAGAGAGACCCAATTTTGTCTGTTAAAGTTGATTTCCTCAGATTCATATGTACAGTCCAGTGACACCTATGAAAATGGCAGAGTAAACACCCCATAAAAATTGTCTTTCCATAAATGCAACAACAACAAAAGACCTGGCAAAAATAGCCAGAATCTACTTTTTCAGCAATCTGGAAATTAACCAAAGACTTACAAGAACCTGGGAGCATTTATTCAAGTAAAGTAGCTGAATCTCAGTAAGGAACAGCAAGGGTTGTGGCATTTAACTTGCCCTAGTCCTCTCCCTTACACTCAAGCACAGTAGGAGCCTTGAAAAGTAACAGACTGCATCCCGGGTACTAGAGGCAGCAGAACGGAGCTGGAATGCCATCATGCCCTCTTTCCCAATGATTGGTATTATTTGACATATCAGGTGCAAAGAGCCCACTGGAAGGGGTTATCTTTATTTTACCTGTCAAGGAGATCCCCCAATGCTAAAAACTTCTCCCTGAAGAGCATTTCTCAAAAACACTTCCAGGCAAGTGTTTTAATGTACTGGCTACCTGAGGCAATGGGTAATGGGAACAGTAGGGCCAAACAATATCCAGTCTAAAAGCTTAGAAGAAAAAGCTGAGGAATAAGATGTCCATAGGGGCTTTGAAAAACTCCAACGTATTCCTGGGAATGTAGACGGGCCTGCACAATTGTAGAGCTGTGCAAATGCTCAGGGAAAACTTGGAAAAGACCCAATCTCCTGCTCTGGCTGAGACTAAGGCAAAGTTCTAAGGGGCCTGGCTGAGTATTGAAGGTGTGCCCAACATGCGCACACACACACGTACATGCCTACACAGCTCCTTGAGAGCTCCTTGAGAAAGACCAAGAGGTGCATTGTTTCCACTCTTTTCAGGTGGGGATGTTTACTGGAGCCCTGTATGAGGGAGCCATTTTGGAAAAAGCTTTAGTGTCACCGGAACTCACAGAGTCCACACAGCCAGAGACCTTTGCAGATGAGAAGGGAAAGGCCCCCAGGGGAGCTTCTTGAAACAAGAATCTGGGAGAGAAAGTCAGCAGATTTCACCATGTCCCTTTCCAGCTGAAAGAGGTATTCTGGACCCACCAGTCTTCTTGAGTCAAGGAATCTTTCCCTGGATGTCTTAATTTGGACACTCTTATAAGCTTGCCTTAATTTGGACATTTTCACAGTCTTATAACTGTAAACTTGCAACTTGTTTAATTCCCTTTTTAAAAGCTGTTCTGTTTCTAGTATATTGCAATCTGGCAACTAGCAACTGAGTGATTTTGGTACCAGAGAAGTGGGATGTTGCTGCGGCTCACAATTACCAGAATGTTGGAACGGCTTTTTAAATGGAAAAGGGGAAGATTCTGGAGAAGTTGTCAGAAGCTTAATAGAGAAGGCCTAGAATGCTTTGAAGGGACTGTTGCTAGAAATGTGGACTCTAAAGAGGCATCTGATAAGGGCTTAGACAGAAATGATGAACATGTCATTGAAAACTGGAAGGAAGGCATTCTTTGTAGATGGAAAGCAGAATTTTAGAGTAATGAACTTGGATATTTAGGAGAAGAAATTTCCAATGAAAATGTGCCAGATGCAGTGGTTTCTCCTTGCAGCTTGTAGTAAAATGCGAGAGGAAAGAGATAAGTTGAGAACTAAACTCTTGGGTACAAAGACACCAGAAATTGTCAGTCTGGAAAATTGTGGGTTTCTAGAAAAGGAGACCCCAGAAAGTAGTGCCCCACATGAGGATTTGACCAAACATAGAAGCAGTCAGCCATTACAGGACAAAGGATGATTTGAGATGTAGTTATCCAGAAAGGATTATTGGAAAGTCCTTTTGTCTGATGGGTATAATCCTAGCCTATTGCATAGGGAACTAACAAGAGTTTTATGGGACCTCTATAAACTAAACCACTACAAGTCTGGACTAAAGGTGAGAAGCGACAAATTGAAAGAAAAATATCTTCAGGGGCAGAACTATGGAAGCTAAAGGATGAAGTCAAGAACCCTAAGGCTAGGAGAGCAGGCCCACCCATGCACTTGGAGAGGGGAGTTTGCCCCGAAGGCAGAGGGTGGGCCTTCCACCTCACTGTTCAGGAAGAGCTGAGCCCCAGACTTGGAGAGTTATATCTTAGCTGCTGTGTTGGTAAGAATAGCAGAATTATTCTGACTAACACAGCGGCTAAGATATAACTTAGAAATTATAGTTTCTAATACACTCTCCCTTTTTCTGACTGAGGTGTGCTGGTTTGAAACTGTTACCCATCCCAGAAAAGCCATGTCCTTTATTCTAATCTTGTGGGTGCAGATATATGGTTGGGTGGGACCTTGATATTAGGTTGTTTCCATGGAGATGTGATCCCACCCATTCAAATTAGGTCTGTTTACTGGAGTCCTTAAAGAGGGAGATATTTTGGAACCAAGCACAGAGGCTTGGAGACCAAAAAAAGCCTAGGACAATAATAGTTGAAATCCAGAGTTTGCCCAGGAGAACCTAAAAGAGGACCCACAGATGCTTAGAGATAGAAACACCCCAAAGATGCTCAGAGAAGACCCAGAGGATACACAGAGGAAATCACTGGAATCTGAAGCTGAAAGCCACAAACCAGGAGCAAGGACCAGCAAATGTCAGCTATGGCCTTCCCAGCTGAGAAGGGAGTGACATAAGCCAGCAGACTTTCTTCAGAGTCCAGCTTTCCTCCTCTTGATGTCTTAATTCAAACAGTTTTCATGGCCTTAAAACTTAAATTTGTAACCTAATCAACACCCTTTGCAAAAGCCAATCCATTTTTGTCATTTTGCACTCTGGCAGCTTTAGCAAACCAAAACAGAGAGATAGGTAGATGAGAAAGAGGCCAGCCAAAAAAGGGAAGGAAATAAGGACAACTCCAGGACAATCAGTGGTACTACAGAAGAAATATGTCAAGAACACATGTTACCAATATTAAATACTTTAACCAATGAACATGAGATTATTTTTTATTTAATTCTTCTTTAATCTCTTTTAGCAATATTTCATAGTTTTTGAAGGACAAGTCTTTCACATCTCTGGTGGATAATTTCATGTGTCACCTTGGCTAGGTCAATGTGGCAGTAGTTTGGACAAACAAGCACTGGCCTGATACTGTGAGTATATTTGTCATTATCAGTTGATCACAACTATGGCTGATCGCATCTACAATGAACGGAGAAGAATGCCTGTGGCAACGGGAGAAGCCCATTCCAATCAGCTGAGGGGCTTATGGGAGAAACAGGTGTTTTCAGCAATCAAAAAGGAGAATTTCTATCTCTACTTCAGCCAGCCAGCTTCCCCTGAGAAATTCATCAAAACCTTCTTCACCAGAGTCCAACTCATGTCCTGCTCTATGGAATTTTGTCTATCCCTACAGTCTTGTCTAACCCTACCTTCATGGGAGGTTATTCTTATAAGAAAACCCTTAATATTTACATATGTATATATATATCCTGAAAATTCTATTTCTGTGATGAATTTAGAAGAGGCTATTGTAAAAGGAATTTTTCCATTATTTTCATTTCAGACTGCTGGTGTACAGAAGAACAAGTAATTCTGTACAATGATCTAATAATATGCAACAATTTTGCTGAATTCATTTATTGCTACTAGGAGTTTTCTGTGGAATCTTGAAATGTTCTATATTTAAGATCATGTCTTTTGACAACAAAAATAGTATTACTTTTTTCTTTCCGATTTAAAAGACCTACATATTTCACATTTTTGCTCACATTCAGTTCATTATATTTTGCCTATCTTTTCATACTGTGGATGCCGTTGCCAGATCTGCTGAATGATAGTTGTTTTCCAAGTATTTTCCCATCTAAACAGAATCTGACACATAATGACGCCACACACTACTCAGAATGCAGCTCCACACTGCATGCCAGTGAGGCTGAGTCTAGAATGCACTGACGTCTCCTCGTTCTCTCCATTTCTCAGAGATGCACCAATAGCTGGCTTTTCTTCTCCTTAAGCCAGCTGTCTAGAATAGTAGACAACTAGAAAGCAAGTGTAAAATTTTATTCGACTTTGTGTCCCTGGCACCTAACTCCACCCCTAGTATGTGGTATATGGAAGGAGCGCAAACACTCTTTATCGGGTAAACAATAGCAAAATGATAAAAATGCCACCAAAAATTTCTAGTAAATTTGAGAGTCAAATAAACACTGAATATGAAACCATCATAGGAAATAAAAGGACATTACAAGCTAATTATTTTATTATATGATATAGCATTCACTTTTATGCTTGAAATATTTAGAACACAGAATGAAGAAGTGAAAATATTCAGGGCCTGGTCATATATGTGAGGCTTCCTCTCACTTCCTCGGGTCTCTCCCACACTCTCCAGGGCCCACAGTTTAGAAGCAGAGTAAATTCCCTTGGCTCACTCAGTTCTTCAATGGCACATGAAGCATCGCTCATGCTGCAGGCACCAAGCAGAGGACTGGGTCCAGACCTTGGGCTCTTCGCCACGGAGCTCCTCTTTCTACAGCTGAGTTATGTCCTGGGGAATCAGATTCTATATCTACTCATGATGCCCGTCATAGTATGGCTGTTGCTGAGGGTTCCCACTCCCTCTTCATTCAGGTGCTTTTCCTGGTTGTTGTTTTTTTTTTTGTGAGGAAAGCTTTGGGCAATCTTTATATTGACAAAGAGTGTAAAGCAAAAAATTTGTTGACTCAAATGGCATTTATTTCCCATAACTTAAAAATTAACAGTAGAATCTTGTCCAAAATATAATATTTAACATACATTTACTGGATGATAAATTCTTAAATTTTTTAAACATCATAAATATATCAATAAATAAAATTAAAATAATAAAATTTTGTTTAGTTATAGCAAATGGAAGATGCGTTGTTTTGTTCTAAATGGCTCATGAACCCATCAAAATTGCCATGATTTATTTTTAAATCACAAAAGCAATGATGATGATTGTACTCTCAGGCTTGGAAAGAGCAAAGTAGTTGACCAGATGAACAGTTTTGGGAATCAGCATATCCACAATTTACAGAGGTGTCCTTGGAGCTTGCTAATGAAAAGAAGCACCTTCTCATTTCAAATTGAACCACCTCCCAGGCAGAGAAACTGTATTGCTTCCTTTCAGATCCATTCTGATTCCTTGGAAGTGCCTCCTCACAGCCAGTCTAGAGCTCTCACTTCCCAGAGGTGTCTGATCTTCCTTCATTTCCTTCTCCAAACGTGTCTCCAGGTCATCCAGGTGCTGATGAAATCCAAACAGGAATGTGTCCAGCAGGGTCTCATCCCAGGCCAGAAAAGATCCACTTGTGATGAAAAGGTTGAAGCTTTGCTGGAGTAGCTCATGCAGACCAGCGGTGGTTCCCAACCGTGAGTCCGTGAGGAGATCAGAAGTCATTCCTGTACCTCAGACCTACCTGAGAAGGAAATGCTCTCCATTTGACTGCACAGTGTGAAAACCATGGCTTCTAGACCAGTCACAGGCCAGACAACAGGTGGGGAAGGGGCAGAGCCTCAGCTCAGCCATCAGCACAGAGCCCGGGAGGGCCCCTGGGGAGCTGGTGACTCTGCAGAGCTGCCTGGAGAGGGACCCTCGTCTCAGCACGTGGTGGGGACATGGTGCTCACAGCACACAAACCTTCATTTTCTGGGTTTTCCTATTTTATCCCTTTACTTTCCCTTCTACTTATGTGTGTATGTTTGTGTGTGAACTCAATTAAAAAATGAACTTTTATCGACATAGGTATCTCATAGGTGATCAAAATCAAGACCTTCCAGTGCAGTATCTGCCACAGGTTTTAAATATATTTTTTCATAACTTCTTGGGTGTTCCTAGGAAAAAGTCTAGACAATATCATAGAAGGGGGATTTGGGGGAGTGCAGTGGTACCAATAGCTTATCATGACATCACCTCATTACATCTGTAAAGATTTCTTTTATAATACTAATATTTATGGCCATATTTTATTATATGCAGGCTCTCAGAAAAGTATCCCACAAACTTAATTTCACTGAATCTTCACAGTTTCCATTTCCAATATAACCATCTTAGTCATCTATATTTTATAGATGGAGAAACAGAAAATTTAGAGTGGCTCCTGAACTGGACAAAAGTCATGATTTATTCTGTAATTGCTGGTAAACCCTACGTGGTACTCCCTCTATTTTTTTTTTTTTTACATGGGCAGGCACCGGGAATCGAACCCGGGTCCTCTGGCATGGCAGGCAAGCATTCTTGCCTGCTGAGCCACTGTGGCCTGCCCACTCCCTCTACTTTAGCTGTTTAGCCTTAAGCCTTTGGCTGCTCTCTGCACACTGGTAATGAAGTCATCACCCTAAATAGTCATTTGACTTCTGACCTCTCACTGGACTGTGAGCTCCCTGAGGGCAGTAACACTGTCCCTAGATTCTAGAGCAGTGTCTGTCACAGGAGCAGACAGAGGAGTCCCTGCCCCACAGCAAGTACAAAAAGGAGTAAATATTCCAAAGAGTGTGTAACCTAGCATTAAAGAACTCTGTTGGAAATATGAAGGATTCTGAAAACAAAGATAATAAAGACAAATATAAAATGGACACTTTAAATTTCTTGTTAATTTCTAAAAATATCTCATGTGGGAAAGGGCAGTTTCAGAGATCCATTTGAGACCAAAGGCTAGCATCATTTCTTTGAAAGAGAGAATTGGAAATCAGTAGGTGTTAAGCGAGCCCTATTCTATCCAAAAGGATTCTGGTTGATCTAGAAAGAGAGGAAGATGCTTCCAGTAAATAGAAAAACGCTAGTGTTTATATATGGCAGGGAAATGTCTTATTCAGTAGTGTTTCCCTCTTATGGTTGTGGCAGCAAACTCCTGGGCTAGGCAGCCCGGGGTCAGGTCGCAGCTCTAGTTCATCCTGGCTGTGAGACCTTTGCCACCTCCCTCCTGTTACATGGAAATGATCATCATTCCTCCTGTGTCGGGATGCCCTGAAGATGGTTGTGTGATGTCCTGATAACAACATCTGGAACAAAGTAACACAAGACCTGTTAGCCACCCCGGTAATGGAGAAAAGCAGCCCAGCCAGGTATGGAAGGTAGATGAATGTTGCCCAGCGATGACCTGCCTCCATTCCTTTAATTCTCAGTTCACGAAAAAACAAAACAAAACAAAACAAGTTTTATTAGTAATTTCATCTTTGTGTGAACTTGAATATGTATATGGAAGCAATGCCCAGGGTAAATGCATGACATCTACTAGCTCCTGGGATATCTGACCTGTCTCACATTAATTAAATGGCCATTCAGTGCACAAGCCACTATTTGTGGAATATCAGTTGGTGAGACTAAATCCGTGGGGCTGGATCATCTTTGTGGTCAGGGGAAAAATGAAACAGGAAGCGGGGGGAGGAGAGATTGGGGGGAAGAGGGAAAGTGAGGAAGATGCAGGAGGGGGTGGATGAAGAACAGAAGGAAAAGAAATGGGAAGAAAGTTAAGTAAGAAAAAAAAATTCCCTGATCCTTCAAAGGTGAAAAGTAGCCTTTGAAAAAGCAGTCCCTTTTAAAGATGCAGCTGCCCTCCTTCTGGAGCTGTCTGTGGTTTCAGCAGTCTCATCCACCTGCTGCT
>PVIY010058242.1:0-12541 GCA_004026745.1 Myrmecophaga tridactyla | reverse complement strand
CTCGGGGCGGCGGGGCCCTGCTTTGCAGTGTTTGATTTCCCACCACGTCTGATTTCAGGCTACCAACAGGAAGTCCCTGACTGTGGTTTTGAGAAGAGACGTGCACACTGGCTCTCCTGAGCTGGTTCTAGCTGGCTCTAGCACGCCAAACCGGTTGTGATGCATTTAAACATAAGCACTTTGGGGTCTTCAATCATTTCAAAAGTGTAAAGATGTCCTGAAAGCAAAGAGCTTGAGAAACACCGATACGTAACTTAACTACATTAAATATATATATACACATGCATGTAGGAAAGTTCTGGAAGGAAATGCACCAAACTCTAATAGAGGTTACCTCTAGGGTGGGGACATTTAAATTTTACTTTACAAACTTTTGAACTGCTTGAATTTTTATTAAAAAAAAAAGCATGAAACTCAAATAGAAGATGTCAAAGAATAGAAATCCATTTTAAGGTCTAGAATTTGCTCACAGAACTCTTGGCCTCAGTTTCCAAATTGATAAAATGCTTCTGGTATAGGCTGGTTTGAGTAATAGGGTTCCTGGCCCCAGAACTCTGTGATTTAGTGATATTTCCACTCATCCTAATTACTCTTCTCTTGTATAATTACTTTGGGATGGCAGGGAAGAGGAGGGCAATGAGGAAGAGGGCATGCTGTGCCAGGAACGATGAATGATTGTTTAAACTAATCAGTCAGTGAGTCACCGAATATTTATTGAACACCACCACGAGCCAGGAACTCTGCATCAGAGATATGTAAAAGAGGAAATAAAACCATTTGAAGAAAGACAGAAGGACATCCTGCAGCCAGAGTGCATTTAAAGAAATGCAAATAGAATGCTGCTGTGCCCCAGTTTAAACCCCTCCGTGGTCTCCCATTGCTCAGAAAAGACCCGAAGCTGTGATGGATGGTGGGTCCTCCCCTGTCCCTCCCATGGTACCTTGGACACCTGGGCCCCCAGGCCCCCTCCTGCACTGGGCCTCTGCCTGCATCACCCTTCTCTCTCCCCGACACTTTTTGCCTGCAAGGACCTGGGGCTTCTCTAGCTCTCCGCTGTAGGGTCTCCCCCAGACGCCTCCTCCTCTGACCCCCATCTGGGCGGGGCCTTTGTCTCCCAACCCCAGAGCCCCACCTTACTCTTCCTTGAGCAGCAGCGCTGGGCGTGGGCTCTGATGAGGGCAGGCCCACGCGGGCTGTCACCCACAGTCCACCTGCAGTGGGGTGGGCGCTGGGCTTCTCTGCAGCCCACAGGCGTAAAGTGAGCAGCCACCCTGGGCACGCATGTTGCTGGTTGCTGCGTGGGATGTGTGAGCAGAGCTGTGCCGCCCCCTCCCTGGGCTGGCACCGCACGGCTGGCGGTGGTTGGTGCCCGAGGGCAGCCAGCTGTCCGCCCGGTCAGTGCCGCCCGCCCGGCCTCACAGCCCCCACAGCGCCTGGGACTGGCCTTGACACACATGGGATAATTCGGAACTTGCTTTCTCTGGCTTCGGGGAGGCCCGTGCCAGGTTTTGATAAGTTACAGAGTGGTAGCTGCAGCCCCAGAGGAGAGGCCTCCGATAGGACGAACACCTTGAGGTCTGGACACGGCGCTGAGGGAGGCTAAACGGACAGATGCCGCCCACGTGTGAGCACGCCCGACGCGAAGCAGAGCAAAGCTCACCTTTGTTGTGCTGCTGCACGGCCGTGAAAAGAGCCCTACAGCTTTAAATATCATGCATCTCAGAAATCATTTGGAAGTGGAGATATTTTTAAAAATGTGCCTGGGAGAGGGAGAAAAGCATTCAAAGCAGACCATTGTTGCAAATACGCTTCTGTCAGGGAAAGGTCTTTGGAGCTAAAGCGAAGTGGCATTTCTTTGTTAATGAGGCGAACATTCATGAAGAGCTATTATGCATATTTTTCAAAAAATATTAATGTAGGTCTCTCCTTTAATGCAAAAAATGTCTGGGTTCAGTCCACCTAGCCTATTGTCTGAAATACAATACCAGTTCTAACATAAGCGTCTATGAATAAATTGAGCCATATCCTGCAAGTTGGAGCAATTCATAAAGCTATGGCAAAAGATTTTCTTGTTAAAGATTTCATATGGTGAAAAGTGAGCGTAATAATCGCCTCACCCAAATTTCACTTAAAAGCAGCTCTGTTTATGGGAATAAAGCCCACTGTACACATTGAAAATGAATCCACTTATCAGAAGATACTGTGACACTCAAGATTAGCTCACAGTAATTAAAAGGTGAAAATGTTTCAACAATCAGGTAAATCTGGAAGTCAAAGGAATAAAAAAATCAATTGATGTTGCTTTATAAAATTTGGAAAGAAATTCTAAAATGATTTAAAATGACATGTGGCTTTTGTCCAGCAGAGTCACAACCAAATCATCTCTGTGGTCACCTAAGTCCGAATTTGAGACGTAAAGCGTGACTTTGTGCTGTTTGGCAGACTTATAAAAAGTGAGTATTTCATTGCTTTTCTCCAAAGGGCTGCGGCGCAGTCTGACATCCCGTGGTAAGACTCTCTCCTGGAGCCCCGCCTTGGGACCTTTCCGGGCTGCCCTGCGCTGCTGCTCCCACGGGCAGGCGAGGGTGTGGACGGCTTCGCCCCTTGGCAGACAGACCTCTGGCTCCCGTGCGGGTCCAGGTCAGCCAGCGCCCCCAGGCCCTTCAGTCCGCAGAGCTCTGGCCTCCTCCTGGACCACCGCCACGGCACAGGGCGACAGGCTCCGTCCACCCGAGTCCCAGGTGCCGCCCCGCAGGGCAGCTGTCGGAGCGTCTGTACCCAACCACGTGGCTGCACAGTGGGACGTCTTGGACTGGGCAGATGAGCCGCGATGCGGAGCGCCGAGGTCAGGAAGATGCATTTGGGGTAAATACATTCGGTTTGGCTTGAGGTTTTCTTTGAATTGCAACCCTACTGCAGTCATTTGGAAACTAATGGTGCACTTAATGCTTTTCTTTAAAAAGGAAAAAAAAAAGCTAAAAAAAAAGTGCAGTCACTTTTTGTGCTTTCTGACATAAGCTGAAGCTCCTGAGGCAGTTTAAAATCAAAATCAACTTTCTTTTCAAATAAACTCCTGGATTAAGCCCTTTGGAAAAAAAGTGATAGTAAAAGAAACTCTGATGGCATACATCATCAGACTGCTCAGGCTGACAATAGAAATGAAGCCAGCCCTTTCCAAAGGCAGATTCGAAACCTACCCCTGTATGTCACCACTTAAATCATAACCCTCCACCGAAGGCAATATTCTGGAGAGAATCAATCACGTAAATCACTTGAAAGTGTTGAGAAGGCACTTCATATATATATATGTTCAAGTCTAAGTAAAATTAAACTATTGATGAACATACAGATTGGAGCAAGTCTTAAAGACAGCTTAAAACACTTTGCTATTCTGTCACGGAAGCTGGGAAACTTTCTGTACCACAAAATCCATGAGTGTGTATCATTTCTCAACAGAAAGTAGCATATTAAAAGCAGAAGCCCAGAGTCAGGTTTTGTCCTTTCAGTTTCCACCAGTAATACCTGGGTGGTATGAATTCACATCTAGTAATGAATTTACATCCATTTTCCCCCTTAATTTGTTAAAAAACATTATATGATCAGCTTGAAATAAAGTATTGAAATACACTTTGGGAAACAATATCTTTCTTTACTACCGAGTAGTGGAATAATATTTCTCTTGTGGTCATGTGGGCACTTAGTAGATTTTTGACTTAGGACTGATTAAAAATGTGTCCTTTGGAGGGGAGGGGGTCAATGAGTAAAATTAGGTATTCTAAGACGCAAGCTCTTGAGAATGTTGAAGAACCTAAAATTGCCAACACAAACATGTACAACATTTGCACACAGATTATAACTTTAAATACACATTTGACTGCTCTTTCACATTTATATATAAATTAAATCAATTACATTTCCCTCATCCTCTTCACAGATCATATAAATGACCAGAGCTTGCCTTTCCCACAGCTTCTGAGCAAAGATGTGATAGCGTTCCTCCCGAGCCACTGTGATAGAGAAGCTGAGTAAAATCACTGGAATTTAGGAGACACCTCCTCAGCCGATGAGGTTAGAGATTTAATTTCTGTTTCTCAGACCTCCAGAGCTGGCCCTAGAGGACCACCCTGCCTGGTGCTCCTAACCGCGCAGCTGGAGAACCTGCGCCCTTCCCCAGAACCGTCTCCTGGGTGGCGTAGGTTAGTACAGGTCAGTGTAGATTCCACACTGTATTCCATGAACTCCATCCCATGCACATCACCGTGTGAAACGAAGACGGGAAGATGAGATCGCGCTGTGGGATGCTTTAATCGCCGACTGGAGAGGGGCGGCAGGTGCTGATATGGGAGGAGAGCACACGCAGTGCCAGTTCCCTCCATGGTCCTCACCCATCTCCACGCGGGCGTGGACCCCCCCGACAGCATCGGTTCCTCCCGCGGAGCAGAGCCGAGCGAGCACCTAACTCACCGGGTGTTGCCAGGGGGATTAAGTAGACTAGTAACCACCAATAAAATCTGCATGTTACCAAGTTGCGGATGGAAGCAGTGAAAGTGGATGCCGGTAACCAGGTCGTCCTGGCCGAACCCCCACTTTCTCTGCGGCAGGACAGTTTCCCAAGCTGCGACCCCTGCGATGAGGCTGTGACCCTCCCACCGCAGCCCCCCAGCGCGGCTTCGAGAGGTGCTGGCGTCTCCACTGCTCTCTTTAGTCTGGCAATGTGGCGCCTTTCCCGAATCTGAGAAGACTTATTTGGGTAATATCTCCAAAACATCCCAATCTGTGACTCTAAATGCTTTTACACAAACACCCAGACCTTGAAGGTTCTGAGTCCTCACCACGCAGGGTGGGAATGCCCCCCGCGCCTTCCTCTTCTCTTACCTGCTGCTGGGAACACTAAGGGGGGCTCGTGAGAGACGCTGAAGCGTCGCTGCCATCAGGGCTGCCGGCCCTGCCGCCCTAAGGAAATCCATCTGCGGAAGGCGCCCCGCATCGAGACGCTGCCCCCGGGGCCCAGTGGGCAGCCTGCGGCCCGGGTCCCCCCTGCGACCCTCCCAGGCGCTCCACGTCCCACAGCCCACCCGCCGGCCCTGCCCTCCCGGAACCTTCCAGATTCTCACCCCGGGTGCCCGCTGGGCCAGCTGAGGCAGAGTTCACCCAACGCTGCCGCCCAGGCCCCCCCCAGCACCAGCAAGGCCAAACCCCAGGATGTGGGGACGCCCCTCGCGGCTGTGCCAGGCAGCCATGCCTGAGGACAGCCTCTTGGGAGCCTCGAGGGGCTGGGACCCCATCGTTCCAGCGGGGCACTCCCGGCGCCTCAGGCCCGGCCACTGCGCTTTCAGCCAAGCTGCCCCCGCTGTCCTTGCTTCACCCCCGCTGCTGTTGGTGGCCACCATCATTCCCGGGTCGTCCCCTCCCGGGCACCTGCCTGCCTTGTGTCGCCGCACTTGTCTTTCTGCAGCCTCCGGGCAGCGCCTCCCGCCTGGTGCTCAGTCCTTGGAAAGGCAGTTCCCTAGGAGGTCACTGGGCACCCACTCAGGACCTTTCCAGGTCACCGCCCAGTGCTCTGGGAAGACGGAGCCGCCCAGCACAGTCTCCTGCTCCCCAGGGAAGGCCACCGTCTCCCGAGCACGGAGACGGCTTCGGAAGGCCATGCCCCCTCCCAGCACCCGCCGAGGACGCTGACCCTCAGGCCTGCCGACCGCCTTCCCACTCACAATACCTTCCCGTTGGGGCGTGGCCCCGTCTGCACTCCGACCTCCTCCATCAGCCCCCCGCACACGGCAGCCACTGCAGTACGAGCTCCAGTGACGGGTCCAGTTCCAGCCCCTTCCCTCGCTGCCTGGCCTCGGGCCAACCAGGAGTCAGGCTGGATACCTTGCCAGTGCCTGGGAACTGCCCTGAGTCTTTACTGAGGTATTTTCTGTCCAGAACCCAGGGGAGACCCTTAGGGGTTGCTGCCTTACCTACCAGCCAGGTACATGAGCGCCAGCAGCAGCCCTCCATTAGGTAAAGTTCAGCAGTGCCAACGATGGAGGAACTGTGCCCTTAAAATCAGAATGCTTTCCCCCAGAAAGACAGGGGACCTCAGAGTCTTCCAGTCTCTTATACTTGGATGAAGCAAAAGACCCCTCGAGACCACCTTGGCACTATTAAAAGCCATCCAAGAATCAACCAATAAACCAACACAAAGAGGAAGAATAGTGATGCTTTCCTACAAGGGCAGCAACAATTATTAATTCATGCCAGAAAGAGCACAGTAATTTCATAAAAATGAGTGACTACAACCACAGCCTGCACCCACCATGTGAGAATGAACACCTACACAGGGTCATAAAAAGTCAGGCCTTTCCCTGCGGCACCAGGGAGACCCCCAGGGGCTGCTCACTCGCGTCGTGTTGACTCTCGGAACCTTCAGTGCCTCCACCTGCCCGAGGCCAGCACTCAGGACACTGAAACCCTGCAGGTCTCGGGTCACAGGCCAGCTCTGAGCCCCACTCTCGGCCTTCTTCTGGTTGGCCGAGAGAGCTTTCACACTGGTCCTGCATTGTAGATCCCCACATTTCTAACAGAGCAGCAACTTTTAGAAAGGAAAAGCAAGGCAGAGGATGGGACGAGGACTGGGGTACAAAGCCATCATCTGGGAAACCCAAAATAACACTTTCTGCAGATGTGAGTCTAAGACCCTATTTTCACAGATCTCTGGACAAAGACCAGTTGTGTAAATCCAATTGCTTACAGTGGCTAAGAAAAGAAGATTGGACGTGCTTTCCCAACAGAATCATTCCTTTATTTCCAGTCAGGTATTTTTGGCCCTCCAGTCTGTCCTTGAAAATTTAATTTGACTGGCACAAGGCACACTATACAGAGGGAGAAGAAATATGTTGTAAAGCATGGTGTATCACAGCTTGGAACCAGTGGGAAAATACATCAGAAATAGCTTGTTAGCTGGATTTTCACTGTGAAAGCAGGTCCATGATCATAGCTATTCCTCTCCCTGTCAGGGGCAGATCGGTCACTGCTGGCGCCAGAAAGTTCTTTCTCAATACAACCCAGGACAATTGCCTTGAGTGACTTTCTTAAAACCGAACTGTTACTTTCACTTGGATTTCTCTCTCAGGTACTCTATTCAGAGCTCTGTGTCATATATCTGCTGATGAGATTCTTTGGATTTTTGAGCGATGCCTCCAGAAGCAATTCAGTTTCTCTCCTGAAGCTATTGCACAAAGGATTCACATTTTATTAAATCCATTTGCTGCATCTTTCAAGGCCATCAAGAAAATGACATCCTTAAATTGGGCAACATTCTTTAACAAACACACACTTGGGCACACATATTCAGGCTTGGTGTTTTCTGTGTGGCATCAATAAAATTTAATTAAAATGAGTAGAAAATTACAGTAATTTCCACTTGTCATCCCAAAATACCATTATGGGACTAAAGCCCTTCATACCTGCACCTATCAAACAGGGTGATAAAATGTAGTGAGCTATTAAAGGGGGCTGTGCCGTTGCCATCCTTAGAAAATTTAAAGTAATAATGGGCAGCCATCTGTCTTGAATGTCATCAAAGCAGGGACCAAGCCAGCTGATCTCTTAAATCCTATTCAAATAAATTTTTCCGTTATGCATCTAATCATAACCATACGTAGAAGGTATGTTGATATCCAAGCATTCTAATGATGGTGCTTTTGGTTTTCTAAAACTGAAAGAAATGAGAAAGCAAAGCAAGCAAGAAAGGAAGGAAGAATGAAAGCAAGTCATCTCTTGGTGGGGTTGAAATTCTACCTACTTAAAAAGAATATGAGGGCGGCTGCCGTGGCTCAGCAGGCAGAGCTCCGACCTGCTGTGCTGGAGGTCTGGAGTTCAATCCCTGGTGCCTCCTGCCCATATGCAAATTAAAAAAAAAATTATGAAGCTGCTGTTGTAGCATAAAGACAATAAAGAAAACTAAATTTCAGAAGATGCTGAAAGAGGCAAGTATATTTTGGAGGAGGCTTTCAAAGATAAAAATGAAAAAAGAGAAGGCTCTGTAATCATCTCTGGAAAGAAATTTAAAGGTGAATTAGCAGAGGCCACAAAGAAGATGTCTCCTATTGGATCAAACAGGATCCTTTCCTAAAGATAGGCTTGGGAGGAGACTCTGATACAGAGCCTTTTATGATGGCATAAAGAAGAAGCAGAGGGAAAAACTACAATGATTCTCAATCACGCTTAGCTACATGGAACACTCATGAATCCTAAAGAAAGAGAAAGCCAACAGCAGCAAAATGGAATAAAATGCCTGGCAGAAGATAAAGAAGTGAGTGGGACAGAAGATGAGAGAGCACCAATGCTGTGGTGAAAAAAGAGAAGACGTTCCAGGCTCTACGTACGGAGGCCCTGGCTGGTCAGCGGTGAGGCTGAGAACAAAGGGAAGGGGCGGTGGTCAGCAGGAACAGGGGTCACTCGGGACTGCCCTCCATTAAAGAGGATGAGCAAAAGAAAAGAAGCCCGAGGAGAGGTCAAAGGATGGGATACTGATAAAAGGAGAAAGCAATGAAACAGAAATGAGAAAACAGTAGTAGAACGGATAAATATACCATTCTTTCTTAAATTGATCAGTAAAATATGCCTAGTTCAGCAAGCGTCATAAAGTAAAAAAGGGAAAAACACATACACATCAATTTTACAAGTTAAGGCTGTAATTGGAGATGTGAAAATGATGTTAAAAATCAATAACAGGTCACAGCACATAACGCTATTATTTGCGTGACCCTGAATGTATTCTTATCTTCTCTAAGGCTTGTAAAATCTGACTAACAGTATTTACCTCATGGATTTTTTTGATGACTGTTAATTGGGATAATTTATGGGAAATATATCTTTTAGTGCCTGGCACAATACTGTGTCAGAAATTGTTATTATGAACATTTAAAAAAAAATCTGGAGATAAAAGATGGTTTACCAGAAAAGTATACATGGCCAGCATTGACTGAAGAAGTAGGAAATGTTCAACCATGAAAGAACTGAAACAATTACTAAAGAATTACTTCCAAAAAAGGCACCAGCCCCTGTGGTAGCTTAAGGTATGTCCACAAATTAAGCTCCTTTCAACAGATGGAACTTAATTCCCTCCTGTAATGAAGAAATCGGGATTTAAGGAATGATTTTGATTACTGAATCATTATATAAACACTCCTTTTTGCTTTCTGGCATATTGGAATAGTCAGGGAAATACCTGAAACCTCTAAATCATTATCCAGCTGCCGTGATCTCTGACAATGATTGTATAGCCTTTATCTTCTGTCCTAGTGATTGTAAAAACCATGTGACGGACGAACCTTCATTTGTACCCAGGTATCCAGTTTTTCAACTTCAGAGTCTTGTGATTACTAAAGATAGCCCTAATGTTTATTCATGAAGGATCTTGGGTCCTCCAGGGACTAACCCACCCCCAGTCCAAAGTTACCTTGACAGCCGAGACTGGACTGAACCACAGTGGGCCCACCTGACGTGCGCAGCAGCTTAGCCTGTAACCCACAAGTCACCTGCACTTACCCACAAGTCATCCCGCCATTCTCTTCCGTACATTCTGCGTCTAAGTTGTAATCAGTCTGCACGTGTGCCACACTCAGCTCCTCTCTAAGGACATCCTGTGGGGACCCTGTGCCCATCCTAAACCCTGCCCACCTTCTCTCTAGTAAATCTACCCAAACGACTGCAGTTTGGGGGCTGCTGGGCCATCTGCTCTCCTACTACCTGTGTAGTAATAAACTCTTTCTCTCTTTGAAACCCTGTGTCTCAGGAATTGGTCATTGAGTGCGTCAGACAAAAGGACCCACGGCGTTTGTCTGGTAACAGTCCACTGAATGTGGACTGGCCTTGGAGACTCACCTCTGACAAACAGAATATGGTGGAAATGACAGCGTGTGACCTCAGAGACCAGCTTCTCAAAAGCCCTGCTGCTTTTGTCTTGCCCCTCTGCCTCTGGAATCCTTTGCTCTGGGAAAGTCAGCTTCCTAGTCGCGAGGACGCCCAGGCAGCTCTCGGAGGCCCGCATGGTGAGGACGTGAGCCATGGGCTGAGCCCTCCTGGAAGAGCACCTCCAGCCTCGGTCCAGGCTTAGGAGACGGGGGCCCTGCCCGTCTGTCCGCAACCTCAGGAGCGAACCCAAGCCAGAAAAACCCAAACAGCTAAGCACATGTTCCTATGTTCCCTGGCCTTCTCAAACAGTGAAATAGTAAGCTTGTTGCTTTAAGTTTTGGGGCAATTTGCTGCAATGCAACAGATAACTAATATGCCAAATACCGCTTGTAGAGATGGCAAGTGAGTATTTTTGCTGGCAGGATATATCACCTGAGCACCAGCCTATGTCCAGGCCCCTGGATTGGAAAACTGGCTCTAATCTCCAAGGAAGTCACCCAAACTTCTTGGCCGAGGGTTTTCACCAATAAAATTCTAGGTTTAGAAATTTATCTCTATAGTCCCACCAGCCCTGCAACTTTTTTGACTTTAGGGCTTAAAATGCTCAACTGCACTTATATGCAACAGACAGACAAGTACAGATGTGTGGTTAAGAGGGCAGCATAGATTTAATTGATAATTTACAGCCAACTGTAGCTTCGGTAGGGAAAACATTTTACATGAATAAATTTCAAGGGGAAGCACAGTCATACCTGACCTATCTCTATTTCTCACTCCAATGCTGGCCCCTGGAGGTTTTGATACTGAGGGCACTGAGAAGTCATCTGTGCCCCCATCCTAATGTGGGGGGGGTGGTTGTGGACTCAGGCTTCCTGGTTAGGGGAGGGTCCACCCACAACCATTCTTTCTGGGTGCTGAAAGTACAGGGTGTCCTTGCCTTGATGTGTGAGCTCCACTCTCATTAGCATTTAAAAGGGAACGCTTATTAGCTGAACTACTAAATGTCCTTTATACAATATAATGAGGTTCATTGAAAAGAATCACCAGCTTAGCTAAGGAGAAATTTAAACACTTTGCCATCATTTATAAATTCAACCCTTCTAGGATAGTATTTTTAAAGCTACTTTGAATGAAGGGAAGAAGAAAAGGGGCTGAAATCTTGACAAAAGAAATGTAATTAGAGTAAAAGAAAAAAATGGCCTTTCTATGCTCCATGAAGCTATCTTTGATCTCACTTCTCAGAAGCTAGGGAGGCAGGGGCATTGCTGCTCAGGAAGTGCCCTCCCTACTGTGCCTCGGAGCAGGGAGCTGGGATGGAACATGACTGCTTTTGTCAGAAATGACAGAGGAAAAATGCACAAAATCATAATCAAAAACTACTGTAATGCAAATCAATAAAGCTGAGACACACGGCAGGAAACTCACACAAGTAATGGGATTGGACTTGCTCTTTCTTTCAGTATCTCAGGATTACCCTAGACATTTGGTTTATGCATCCGACCTTAAATTTAAATTAATGCATCATATCAGAGTTCAATAAAACCATTAATTAGCATATATTGTCCTCCGCTCTGTTTTTTTAACTTGGAATGTTAATGGCCATAATTCATTCATTCATTAATTCAGCAAGAACTTATTGATCTCCTAAGTTTAAAGCAAAACAAAATGGGAAATTTCCATAAACATTTCATAGAGATTGTGACATTCCCAGTGAGTAGGAGGGACACAAATATGTCTAGAGCAAGTTGAGATGAATTTAGATGTTAGATGTGTAAGTAATTATCAGAGGTAAGGGCAGTAAGCAGGCGGACTGATCCCAAGCATTGAGAGGGACGCAGGACAACCCAAGTTTGCTCATCAACTATACCTTAGACCTCAGAGAGAGCCAAGAATGCTTCTGGTTCCAAATGATCTTTTTTCAGTTTTCCCTCAACAAAACAAACACCATATGCTTCATAAGGCACAAATCTAAAAATTATCATCATCACCCCTGTGCCTAAAAGCCCTCAGTGACTTTTAGCTTTACAGGATACAGATCTCCTAAACTTAGTAATGTAAGGTCTACTCAGACTCACCTTTCCATCCTTAATTCTCAGCTCTGTCCCACACATTTCCCTTCCCTCACCCCCAATCTACACCCCATCCTATATCAATAGGCTTCTACCTACCTCCCCTCCCCAGGCAACCCAGGCTCTGGTCACACTGAACTATTTCTTTGTTTCTGAGACTTGTCAAGCTCTTTCTTATTTCTGTGCTTTTGTATATTCTGCTCCCCTTTGTTTTCATCCCCCACTTTTTGTGCATGATAATCTCCTATTAATCCTTAAATCCAACTCCAAAACACCCAAGCCCCAAATCAGCTTGCTTCCCGTGAACACCTTGCCTTGAGGAAGCAATGACTTGGTTTGGTTCCCATGACAAGTTGTGTATCCCTCTGTTAACAACTGACACATGGAGTTGGAGTGTGTGCATGTGTGGGCCTGCGTGTGTGTACAATCCTTGCCAATTTGGGGATGTCTTGAGGGCAGCAACCATGATTTGCCTTTGTCTCCCTAGCTTCTGGCATGGTTCCTGCCGTACAAGCGCCAAGCCATTAGTGCATACAGAATACTGCTTGAATCGAGACTCTGGAAACCCCTGA
>PVIY010058241.1:0-12527 GCA_004026745.1 Myrmecophaga tridactyla | reverse complement strand
TTTTTTTTTTAGATTTATTAATTAAAAAATTGAGAAACCAAATAAAACATCCACAGGAATGGCTTTTAAAAAGGAAATTTAGCAAGTTATAAATTTATAGTTCTAGTACCAAGAAAATTTACAAACTAAGCCACCAACAAGAGGTTATCTTCCCTCAAGAAAGGCTGATGCCATCTGGAACCTCTGTCAGCTGGGAAGACACGTGGCTGGTGTCTGCTCATCCCTTGTTCCTGGGCTTCTTTGCTTTCAGCCTCTATTTCCTGTGGGTTTTCCTCATTTGATGCCTGTGGGCCTTCACTTAGCTCCTCCAGGACACAACTCTGGGTTCTACTTGCTTGGCATCTCATGAAAAGGCACATGGTGATGTCTGCTGAGCCCTGCATCTCTGGGTCTCGTGTTGGCTCTGTCAGCTCCAAAGTAACTGTTCTCCAAACATCTGCATTTGCTTTTCTCTGTCAGCACTCCAAGCATCTGACATTTCTCCAAAATGTTTCCCCTTTAGAGGACTCTAGTAAACTAATCAAGATAATCAAGATCCACCTTGAATGGGTAGAGTTACATCTCCATCTAATCAAAAGGTCACCCCCACAATTGACATGTCACATCTAATCAGAAGTTTCCACTCTACAATATTGAATCAAGATGAAAAGAAACTTCTGCCCCCACAAGATTGAATCAGGATTAAAACATGGCTTTTCTCGGGTACATAATAGTTTCAAACCAGCATAGGTGGTATTTACTATATTTTACCAGCCTCTTTCTCCTACTCTTGCTTGGTTGCTGCAGTGTTCCACTGGACTTTTGTTTCGAAATAGTTGATTCAGACAGTTCCTGCCTGTTTAATATAGTTGTTTGGTGGAGGGGCTGATTCCTGGAGCTTCCTACTCTGACATCTTCCCACAATTTCCTCAATAACCACTTCTGGTTTTTTTGTTTTTTTGGCTGGGTGTGCTTTAGTGATGGTACATGATAAGGTAGGGCTCTCAGCCCCATCCCTTCTTCAGGGGGGCCTGGTATGGAACTGTGGAAAATGGGCGATTCTCAATACTGGGGAGTCGAGTTGGGGCCAGGACTCCCCAGTAGCTGACAGCCTCTCTTCCTTGCATGCTGTCACTGGGGCTGTTGTCCATGGGCTCTTACTCCTTGGATGCCATGTAGACCATAAGATTGGCCACCCTGTTGCTGTAGTCAAATTCATTGTCATAACAGCAAACGAGCTTAATGAAGTTGTTGTTGAGGGCAGTGCCAGCCCCAGCATCAAAACTGGGAGAGTGGGTGTCACTGTTGAAGTCACAGGAGACAACCTGGTCCTCAGTGTGGCCCAGGATGCCCTTTAGGGGGCCCTCTGATGCCTGCTTTACCACCTTCTTGATGTCATCATATATGGCCGCTTTCTACAGCCTGCAGGTCAGATCTATGATGGACACATTGGGGTTGGGGACATGGAAGGCCATGCTAGTGAGCTTTCCATTCAGCTCTGAAATGACCTTGTCCACCGCTTTAGCAGTGCCGATAGATGCAGGGATGATATTCTGTGTAGCCCCACGGCTGTCATGCCACGTTTTCCCAGAGGGGCCATCCACGGTCTTCTGGGTGGCAGTGATGGCATGAACAGTGGTTATGAGTCCCTCCACGATACCACAGTTGTCATGGATGACTTTGGCCGGGGTGGGGGGGAACGGGGACAGGCAGTTGATGGTGCAGGAAGCATTGCTGACAATCTTGAGAGAGTTATCATACTTCTCATGGTTCAAGTCCATCACAAACATGCCCCCAAGGGGGCAGAAATGATGACTCTTTTGGCTTCACCCTTCAAGTGAGCACCATCCTTCTCCATGGTTGTGAAGACACCAGTGGATTCCACAACATATTCAGTGCCAGCATCACCCCATTTGATGTTGGTGGCATCTCGCTCCTGGAAGACAGTAATGGTATTCCCATTGATGACAGACTTCCTGTTCTCAACCCTGACACAGTGCCTTTGAACTTGCCATGGGTGGAATCATACTAGAACATATAGACCATGTAGTTGAGGTCAATGAAGGGGTCATTGATGGCAACAACCTGCACTTTGACAGAGTTTACAGCAGCCCTGGTAACCAGGTCCCCAATACGGCCAAATCCATTTATTCTGAACTTCACCATTGTTCCTCAGAGATGTGGCTGGCACTGCATGGAAAGATGAGGCTGTCAAGTGGCAAGGAGAAGAGAGCCAATAACCACTTTATTTTGAGGCAAGAGTTTACATACAATCACTCATTATAGTTATATGGGTTGATGATACAGGCAAATCACTCATAATTACATAGGTTGATGATTTTTAGGAAATTTATGCAGTTTTGCAACCATCACCACAGTCAAGTTTTAGGACTCTCCCATCATTCTAGAAAATTCCCTCACTCCCATTTGCTGTCATTCCCTACTCCCAGCCCCAGCCCCCTGCAACCAAAGGTCTGCTTGCTGCCTCTTATTGTGCCTTCTCTAGAAATTTCTTGTAAATGGAATTATACAATATGAGTCTGTTATACTGGCTTCTTTCATGTAGGGTAAAGTTTTTTTGATGTTAATCCATGTTGTTGCAAAGTATCACTTTTATATTTAAGAAAATAAATCTGCTTTTAAAAAGGGCATAGTGGTTAGGATGGAGAACAGAGCATGACTGAAATGGGGAAAATGCTGATCACAGTAGGATGAGGGCATGGGCAGTTAGGACAGCATGATTATCCTAGTAAATGCCAGAGGCAGTGCAGGATCATAGGAGAATGTAGGCTTTGTACTTGCACAGACCTCGTTTGTAATTCCTGTTCTCTGCTCACCTGCTGTATTAGTTTGAGCATCTCATTTTAAATCACATCATCTCATTTTAAATTTTGGTTTCTTCCTCTGGAAAATGCAGAGTTGGTGGTGGACTCAGTGAAGTAACCCTGAAAGTCCCTGACCCATTGCCTAGCTTCAGTGTGCTCAGGGATTTTGTCAGGAAGTGTGATGTGAGCAGACCACGGGTACCCTTTCTCAGCTCCTCCTCGCGCCACCTGCTAGGAAGTGGACCTCCTTACGATGCTCTCCATAGGGATCATATGACATACCGCTTGTATTTATACTTTGATCCAAGCCAGGGGTGATTATTTCGCTGACAGTTGGTCCAGGGTGGAGGCAGTACAAACAGATTGTATGCTGACAGGGGCCTGCATCAGGAAATCACAGGATTCATTTGTGAGACCATCAAAACTCCTGACACAAGCTGTTAAACATGCTGAATCACAGCATTCTCTGCTCATCAGTCTCAAGGGCCCTGCCCTTTAATAAAGTCTTGCTCAATACTCTCCCCTCAAATGTTAACTCATACAGCTTTTCTGTTTTTCAAAGGGGAGAATGCATGTCATATGGCAGATAAGTTCGAAGGAAATAATTCAAGTAGCCTTTAACACCATTTCCAAATTAGTTGAGGTAGTTTAATCCTACTTTTATTTCTTTTGAATGCCAGTAAATACTTGAATCTAACAAGGAACTCTTTTTCATTAAAAAGTTACAGGCAACCAGGTATCTCCAAGGGTCCAGGAGGGAAACATAACCTGACATTGAGACTGCCGAGTACAAGAAAGGGCACCGCACACAAAAAAAATTCGAACCAATGTCCCTTATGAAATAGATGCAAAAACAAAATATTGGCAAACTGAATCCGACACTACATTAAAAGGATTATGTACCATGGCCAAATGGAATTTATGTTGGAAGTAGCTCGACATAAAAAAACAATCAACATAATAATACCCTGCATTAGTAGAATGAAGGGAAAAAAACCCCATGCCATCTCAATTGATGTAGAAAAGATATTTAACAAAATCTAGCATCCTTTCATGATTAAAAACACTCAGAAAACTAGAAATAGAAAGGAACTTTCTCAACATGATAAAAAGCATTTATGATAACCCAGAGCAAATATCATGTTCAATGGTAAATGACTGACACTTTTCCCCTAAGCTCAGGAATAAGTATGCCCGCTGTCACCACTTTTATTCAACATTGTGCTGGTGCTGGCATTTCTAGCCAATGCAGTAAGGCAAGGGAAAGAAATAAAAGGCATCTATATTGGAAAGGAAGAAGTCAAATTATTCCTATTGTAGGTGACATAATCCTATGTATAGAAAATCCGAAAGAATCCAAAAGATACCTATTAGAATGAATAAATAAATCCAGCGCTGTTGCAGGATACATGATAAACATGTAGAACTCAGTTGTTGGGTTCCTGTATGCCAATAATGAACAATCTGAAAAAGGAATTAAGAAAAACCATTTATAACAGCGACTAAAAGAATAAAATAGTTAGGAATAAATTTAACCAAGGAGGTTAAAAGACTTGTACACTAAGAACTGCAAAATGTTGCTATAAGAAATTAAAGAAGACATAAATAAATGGCAAGACACCCCGTGTTCATGGATTTGGAAGACTTAATATTGTTAAGATGTAAGTTCTGCCTAAAATGATTTACAAATTCAGTGCAAGCCCTATCAAAATTCTAGCAGACTTTTATGAAGAAATGGAAAAGCTGATCAAATTCACATGGAATTGCAAGGGACCCCAATAGCCAAAACAATCTTGAAACAGAACAAAGTTGGAGGTTTCACATTTCCTGGATTCAAAACTTACTACAGAGCTACAGTAATTAAAATAGTGTGGTACTGGCATAAGGATAGACATATAGGCCAATGGGAATAGAATTGAGAGTCTAGAGTTAAATTCATACATCTGTGGCCAGTTGATTTTCAACAAGGGTGCCAAGTCCGTCCAGTGGGGAGAGTTTTTTCAAGAAATGGTTGTGGGCAACGGGAAATCCACATGCAAAAGAATGAGTGTGGACCCTTATCTCTCACTATATACAAAAATGAACACAAAATGGATCAAAGACCTTAATGTAATAGCTAATACTATAAGATTCTTACCAAAAGCATAGGGAAATATCTTCAGGGCTTTGTAGTAGGCAGTGGATGTTTGTGTTTTACACCCAAAGCATGCACAAAAAAAATAGATGTGGGGCTTTATTAAAATTAAAAACTTTCATGAATCAAAAGACATTATTAAGAAAGTGTAAAGACTGCCATCAGAATGGGAGAAAATATTTGGAAACCATATCTGATAATGGTTTAATATTGAGTATATATAAAGAACTAAAAAGGACAACCCAGTGAAAAAAATGGGCAAGGATTAGAATAGACATTTCTCCAAAGATGATAATCAGATGGTAAATAAGTATATGAAAAGATGCTCAGCATAATTAGTTATTAGAAAAATTCAAACTTCAATTGCACTTCAATGAAGTTTAATTAAACTTCAATGAAATTAAAACTCCATTAAATTCTACTTCATAACTACTAGCAAGGCCATTATTTAAGAAACTTGAAAAAAAGTCTTGATAAGGCTGTGGAGAAATAGTATCCTCATACGTTGTTGGTGGGAATGTAAAATTGTGCATTCACTGTGGAAAACGGTTTGGTGGTTCTTCAGAAAATTAAAGATACAATTACCATATGACCTAGCAATTCCACTCCTAGGTATATACCCAAAAGAAGTGAAAGCAGGAACTCAGACAGATGTTTATACACCAGTGTCCATTACAGCATTATTCACAATAGCCAAAAGGTGGAAATAACCAGTGTCCATCAGTAGATGAGTATAGAAACAAAATGTGGTGTATCCAGAAAATGGAATTTTATTCAGCTATAAAAATTAAAATGAAATACTGATACTTGCTACAATATGGATGAATCTTGACAGCATTAGGTTAAATGAAATAAGCCAGACATAAAAGGACAAATAATGTATGATTTATCTTATGAAATGCTTAGAATAAGCAAATTCATGGAGACAGAAGGCGGGATAGTGGTTACCGGGGGTGACAGGAGGGAGGAATGGGGAATTAGTGCTAAATGAGTATGAGTTTCGGTTTAGGATGACAAAAAAAAGTCTGAAAGTAGCAATAAAAGTTACACAGTATTGTCAGTATACTTAAAGAATTGTCCACTTAAAATGGTTAAAATAATTATGTATATTTTACCACAGTTAACTTTTTTTTTTTTTTTATAAAGAGGGCAGAGGCAAGTATCAGGAGAACAAGCCATGACATCTCCTGAGCTTGTTCCCATCTGTGATTGGGGGATAAAAGCCATGAATGGCTTTGCCATGTGGTCATGAGGAATTCATTGTGTAGGGGAGAGCACAAACATCGGACCCTCCGAGTCTACCTTTTTTTAATATAAACTGTGAGGCATACTTTACATGCCATATATGATTCACTCATTTCCAGCATACTGACTTAGTAAATTTATCAAGTTGTGCAAACATCACCATAAATCAGTGTTAGAACATTTCTATCATCCACCCCAATAAGCTCCTTCGTACCCATTTATGGTTTCCAAGCACAACCCTAGGCAAGCACTGATCTTTCTGTCTCTGCCCAACAGCACTCCATCATGCCACATTTTGCTTAGTAGATAGACATTTGAGTTGTTTCTATTTGGGGGCTATTGCAAATAATGCTAACATTTGTGTGCAAGTCTGTGTGTGGATGAAAGCTCTCATTTCCAGGAGTAGAATTGCTGAGTCAGTGGTCGTTTTGTTTATTTTTTACAGAAACCATCAAATTGTTTTCCAAAATGGTTGCACCATTTGTGTGGAGGGTCCTGGTTCTCCACATCCTTGTCAGTACTTGTTATTGTCTGGCTGGCTATGAAATGGCATCTTGTTGTGGTTTTAATATGCATTTCCCTGGTGACTAATGATATTGAACATCTTTTCACGAGCTTGTTAGCCATTTGTATCTTTTTAGGGGAAATGTTTTTCAAATCTTTTACCTATTTTTTGGTTCAGTTTGTCTTATTGAGGTGAAGGGTTCTTTGCATATTCTGCATACAAGTCCTTTATCAGATGTGTGTTTTACAAAAATTTTCTCTCTGTGACTTATCTTCTCATTTTCTTAATGGTGCATTTTGAAATATAACGTTTTTTATTTTGATGAGGTCCCATTTGTCAATTTTTTCTTCTGGAAACTGTGCTTTTGATGTCATATCTAGGAAATCTTTGAACCAAGTCCTCAAAGATTATCTCCTATGTTAACTTCTAAAGTTTTATTGTTTTAACTCTTACACTTAAGCCTCTGGTCCGTTTTGACCATTAAGCCTCTGGTTAATTTTTGTGTATGGTGTGAGCTGAAGGTTTAAGTTCATTTTTTTGTGTCTAGATTCCAATTGTTTCAGCACCATCTGTTGAAAAGACTGACATTTCCCCTATGTAATTTTGAAATTGGAGCGTGAAAGTCATCCAACAGTGTTGTTCTTTTTCAAAATTATTTTGGCTAGTTTAGGTCTTTTGCAGTTCCACACAGATTTTAGGATCATCTTGTCAGTGTTTTTTTTTTTTTTTTGCATGGGCAGGCACCAGGAATTGAACCCAGGTCTCCTGCATGGCGGGCAAGAACTCTGCCAGCTGAGCCACCATGGCCTGCCCCGTCTTGTCAATTTTTGCAAAAAAGCCTTTTGGAATTTTAGTGGAGATTGCATTGGCTTGGTAGATCAATTTGGGGAGAATGGCCATCTTAATAGTAAGGAGACTTTGGATTAATGACATTAGATGGCACTTCATAATATCTAGATCTTTTAAAAATTCCTTCAGCAGTGTTTTGTAATTATTAGTGTATTAGTTTTGCACTTCCTTTATATATATATACACGCACACACAGAGTTTAAAAAGAAGTAATTAAATGAATACCTGTGTACTTTGTACCCAGCTAAGGAAAAAGAAAATTATTTGTACCAGGGCCCTGTACAAAAACCCCTCCCTTCCCTCCAGAAACCAAGCTCCCTAATTTTTTGTTAATCGTTCCTTTACTTTACTTTATCATTTTGTGATGTATGTATTTAACTGTAAACATGTTACTTTTGCCTGTTTTTGACCTTTATTTAAATATAAGCACAATGAAGGTACTTTTCTATGACTTGTTTTTCTCAGTGTGCTCTGAGATTCATTTGTTTTGAAACATGGGTTACAATTCGATGTGTTCACAGGGACTTGGTGGTGGCCTTTTATATGAGCACAGGAGGGGTTTTTTTCCTGCTGTTGATGGTCATTTGCGTGATTTCTTGGTTTCTGCTGTTATTGTGATGCTATCAACGACTTCCTGTTACACATTGGCTGGAGTTTCTCTGGGGTGTAGTAAGAGGAGAATTGCTGGGTTGGGGGCATGCTCTTCAGCCTGATGGGGCAATGCCAAAGCATTTTCCAGAGTCGTGTACCAAGTATGCTGAACTTCCTCTATTGGAGTATTAGTTTCCTCTTGCTGCTAGAACAAACACCAATACTTAGTGGGCTGTATAGTCTGGAGGTGAGAAATCTGGGCTAAAATCAAGGTATCGATAGGGCATCGTTCCCTTCTGGAGGCTCTAGAGAAGAATGTGTTTTCTTGCCTTGCCCAGTTTCTAGAGCCCACCCGGATCCCTTCCTTTGTGGCCACTTCCTCTTGTCAAAGCCAGCAATGGCCTGTCGAGTCTTTCTCCTGTCAGTTCACTCTGATGCTGATGGGCCTGCCTCTTCCTTTCACGTATAAGGACGTTTGTGGTTGTGTTGGGCTCCCTGGAATAATCTAGGATCATGTCCCTAGTTTAACGTCAGCTGTTCAGCAGTCTGAATCCCACATAGAATCTTCCATCCTCTCTGCCATGTAATGTGACATATTTGCAGGTTCTGGGGATTAGGATGTGACATCTTTTGAAGGCCCATACTCTGCTGACCACTGTTAGTGTCTGAGGGTCCTCATTATTTCACGGTCATGAGGATTTAAACATTTTAGCAATGTTTATACATATAAGCTATTTAGTAACTATTTAAAAATGATTTCTCTTTAGACTTTCAGCCCCTCACTCTCCTTGGACCTCTCTAAGTTTAATTATTCCTCTCTTGTCCCTGTCTGAAGCGGTACCGAGTTCAGGAGTCAGAATGCCTGGGTCTTTTGCCGTGAGCTGTGTGATTCGAGCAGGTCACCTCCCCTGTACAAAACGGGGACTATTACTTATATCACATACGGTTACTTTGTAGCTCTAATGAGATAATGCACAGAGAGCTTTAGCCTGGTGCCTGACAAATAGAAGAAAACTCACAAATGTTAACTATTAGTGTTCATATTTCATTTGTCAACTATTTTTCGAGTGCCAGGCCCTTGGCTCACCAATGCAACATTCAACAAATATATTGCTCTGGAGTCAGTGCCCTTGTGTGGGGCATTGGCAGGCAAAATGCCGGACGTGGTGTTCAAACTTTCTTCTTGTTGCTTTGCTGAGCACTATTTAATCTGTGACATGTCTGGGTCCGTTTCCTATTGCCCGCTCACTAAATAAAAAATAGCTGGACCTAGTACTCCCTTTAGGCATTTATTTATGTCTTTTTTCTAAGAGATAATTCAGTATAAACAGAAAGTTAGGTAACTTTTCTCCTCTCTGTCCCCAAATAATTTCCATGTCATGGAGTGTCATACTTGTCATGTAAAATATAGAAGTGAGAATGTCTTCACCCTCTTTTGGACAAAGAATTGCATTAGCGAAGGTTTTTTCCTCCTAATGGTTCATCATTTTTATTATTGTCATTTTTTAAACTAAAGAGCATATTTCTCATTTCATTTCCCAAGATGAACTTCTGAGTTTTCACGCAATTTGCTGAACAGCCACAGCAGACAAAAAATTACTTGGATCAGAAGACTCCTGTGTGATACAAGGTGGCTGTTAAACTTTTAATCTGCTGGTTCCTCATTCTGAGTCATTCTGCTTTGGCGATCTGAATCGGTGCTTTCAGGAGGCTTTTATGTAGTGTTATTAAGGACTTGGAAAGGCCTTTTGCTGGCCTGCAGACATGGGGCCTGCGTGTGCATCTGTGTGCATGTGTGTCCCATGTAGACACTGCCTGCTGAATAGGAATGTGGGATGGGCAGGGAATCTTAAAGTTGAGAATAAAAACATAAATAGGGTACATGGGCGATTCAGTGGTAGAATGCTCGTCTTCCATGTGGGAGACCTGAGTTTGATTCCCAGACGTGAACTCCACTCCCCTCCCTGCAAAAATACATATATATTTTATATATATGATGTATGGGTTTTGAAATAATAATCTCGATACCTGACCAGTAGGGCATGGTTCATAGCAGGTCTTCAAGAGACCACCCGCATGGCTCATTGGCTCCTCTGGGCAGAACCTCACGCTTGTTAATGACCTCCCCAGGCAGATGCATGCCATGCCTACCAGATCGTCAGCCGCAATGGGATTCCTGACGAGCAGATCATTGTGATGATGTATGATGACATCGCCTACTCTGAAGAGTAAGTAGGAGCCCTTGGACTTGGTGGGGAAGAGCTCTGGGGCATCTTTTAGAAACTCCTGCAGAAATCCAGACCCAGGCCCAGCATTAGATATGAGCAGGCTTCTGAGGAGAGTCCTCAGCTCTGTGACGAGGGGGGACATGAGTGCGTTGAGCTCTGAGCGGAGCTCCCGTCACCTTGTCAGACATAGAGGCACAGGTACAAGATGCTGCAGAAAGGGTTTAAGCATAAGTGACCCCTCACCCTGGGGAAGTCTGTGCTCTGTTGGAGCTCTGTGGTGCCTGCTCCTGGCCTCCAAGAAGGGAAACAGGCCAGAGGGGTACCAGGAGAAGTGCTGCAGCTTTCCTGGACATAGAAGACTCTTGTCTGCAGGTCAGACCCCGATGTTTTTCTTTCTAGGCCTACACACTTTTATTATTTGTTGAATTATATTTTTAAAACAATTTGGCCATGCCCACTTATCTGTTTTCTGAAGAGACAGAAGTGGCAAGTATGGGTGCTATCCTTACCTCCAGTTCTAATCTCCCCAGCTCCTGGGTTCCTTGCTGCGGCACCTTTACATGATCAGGGCACAACTCATAATACATTCTGAGATTTTTACTACTAACCTCTCATAGCAAAGTTTTATCTTCTCTCCTTTCTTTTTCCTGAAAGTAGTTTCACCCTAAGCTCTTGGTGACCTCTTGCTCTTAAGATGTTTTAACAGTTTCCACCAGGACCCAGAGATGCTGAGGCCTTGGTCCCTAGCTTAAGTTTTTTGAGCTCAACCCTTCACTGCTCTTGCTCAGAACTCTTGAATGTGGGACCCCAAGAACTCTAGCTACTAAAATCACAGCCCAGGCCATGAGAAACATCTTTGTCAAGCTTGGTCATTTGCTACTTTTTTCATGTAATAGGGGCATATTTTTGAAGAGAGATTGCAGTGACATCACCTTTTGTGGTTCAATGGTGTCATTTAATTTTCAGGAACCCCACTCCAGGTGTGGTGATAAACAGGCCCAATGGCACAGATGTGTATCAGGGAGTCCCAAAGGATTACACAAAGGAGGTGAGGTGGGTTCTGGGCTTAATACCTGAGGACTTTCTGTTCATTTTAGTGAAAATTTTCCCCTTTCTTGTATTTCTAGAATCAGGATTTCTTAGACTGATATCTGATTAGTGTCTTGATATTAAGGTTTGTGCTTCAGAGTTTTGAAAGCAGAGAATAGGAAAAATGTAAGCAATTAAGTTGCAGTTTATCAATATTTAGTTTCTGTTCTTATACTTTAAGACTGAAAATAGATTTCCTTCAGTTAATGCCTAGTCTTCTTGAGCTATTACTGTTAATCTGGTTATAGATTATTTGTGCTCTTTTATGAACATCCGTGTTGTCAGCACCAGGCCTGATGAAAAATGTCTCAGCATTTTGCTGAGCCAGTGTTCTGTTATTATTATATTACTTCTGAGTTAATTATTATATCTCTCCAGTCAGTCAAGACCGTATAAAATTGACATGTTTTAAAAAGTACCATCATGACTTCAGTCTCTTGGTTTTCATAGTCTTTCTTAATCTCTCAGGGATGTCTTAAGAACTAATATTTCTTGTGATAAACATTTATCAAAAGTTTAACAATTCTTAGGTTTCATTTCATTTTTCTTTTAAATTCAAATGCAGTTAAATTTAACACATCGTGCATTAATCATATTTGTTGATAGTTGTGTTCATAACAATTTGTTATGCAATTGTTTCTTTTTTATAGAATTAAATAAGGAAATGCCTGGAATCTAGGTGTGTTAGTTAGATTCAGTTGTCAACTTGGCCAGGTGAGCATACCTAGTCTTGTTGCTGTGGACATGAGCCAATGGTACATGAACCTCATTTGTTGCTAATTACATCTGCAGTCGGCTAGGAGGCGTGCCTGCTGCAATGAGTGACGTTTGACTTAATTGGCTGGTGCTTAAATGAGAGAACGCAACATAGCACAGCCTAAGCAGCTCGGCATTCCTCATCTCAGCACTTGGAGCTCAGCCCAGGCCTTTGGAGATGCAGAAAGAAGTTACCCCGGGGAAAGTTGTTGGAACCCAGGGGCCTGGAGAGAAGACCAGCAGAGACCATTCTGTGCCTTCCATGTAAGAAAGAACCTCAGCGGAAAGTTAGCTGCCTTTCCTCTGAAGAACCAACAAAATAAATC